>OZ019968.1:16517966-16697966 GCA_963970395.1 Ephialtes manifestator | reverse complement strand
TGAATTTGATCGAAATCGGTAAAACGGTTCGAATGTTGTGCGATATTGATTTTTTTTTAAATTAATGTTTTCGCTTACACTTTCATAAAAGTTCGACGATTCAGCTGAATAGTCCTCCATAACTCAAGATACGTTTAAAGTTGACTGGTATTTAATTTTAACAACATCGGTGAAGCTGTTTGGATTTTACGCGATTTAAATTTTTTAAAATTAATTAGCGTTTTCGCTCTAGCTTTCCAAAAATTTGAGAAAGTAACCGAAAACTTGGTGCATAATAAAAATATAATGCACCTGTGTTTGTTACGGCATTACTTACCCGTGCGCATCTTTGATTATTTTTTGAGATTATACATGTTTACAAATTTCGAATGCCCATAAGTACCAAAATTCAATAGCCCGTAATTTTCGTAATTATGAAAACTATCCACACATACAGATTTATAGTATACACAAAATAATATATTGAAGTACTCAATGTATTATTATTAACCATTTTTTGAAAAACCTCACAAAATTAGATAATGAAATATTGAGATTATTAATATTTTATAATAAACAGTTTTCGTTAAAAACATCAACACACATATAAATATTATAAGACTATTTGATATTGAGTTATAATATATTTATATTGAAAAGTCACGGTTTGACAAAATAAAGCTGCAAAGTAAACTTTGGAAATTCATCGTCATTATTTTTCGCTTTTTACAAAACTTTGTCCATGAGCAAGCCAAAATCAATTGAAATACTTCCTCATAGAGGTAGCTTTGGAAAAAGCGAAAAATAATGAGGAAGCAATTTGCAAGGCTCTACTTTGCAGCTTTTTATCTCGGTGTACGCAAGATTTTCAGTATCTTTTCCGGAATGTGTGCAAATAATTTTGCGTTTCACCGGAAATGTCTCTTTTACGTCCAGTCAATTTTACTTCCCGGACTGTACTTAATTTCACAAAACTCATCCTAGCCGTAAGGTTCAAGTCGAGATGGTAGAAAACTCGTTTTCTTCACATGGTAGTATAGCATAATACTGGGAGGTGGCAGACGTCAGACACTGATGCTATAGTACTGGATTCCAGCAATATTGCGAGATACAGGTAATGCGAATAAGGGGGTAATACGGTTCACTTGTATTCCTGAATAATTTCAAGTTATTTCTAAAGGCAACTCGTGTTGTTTTAATTCCTAAGTGAAACGTAAACAAATTTATGAGATGATTTATTCGATTTCCCTATATATTTCTTTTGGAAAAACAATTTAGTCAAATTGTCAATGCTAGAAGTGTTCTAACCGCGGAAAAACAATTATAGCTAGTGTTTGTAACTACGTTCTTATTTTCTAGATTGGTGTTTTATTTGCTACACTATTAAAAATATTTAAGATAAAATTTGTACCCAGCGCAGGAAGCTCTTTTACATATACGGGTATAGAAAATTTACTACGCGAATATAACGTAAAATTGATGTACAATTCTGCTAAATTCGTTACAAAAGTTGTATTAATTGATGCACAGTATAGTAAAATTCATGTACAGTTTTCTAAATTTATTACAAAAATCGTCTGTTTAATATAAGTTAAATTCCATTTTACCACACGTACATTAAATCTTCTTTCGTATATTGAATTGAACTTCCTACACGGGTTCAGTAAAAATACAATACATTAAATTATTATCCAGTATATAAATTTTCCAAATATTTTTTACAGCGTAGCTATAGTTCAACACCATGGACAATCTCGAGTTCCGGAAATAACGAACAATTTTCATTAGTCTTCCAACTGATTTTTATTTATCTTACCTGTACTTTTTACCGCGAAAGATAGATCGGGCCTGCTGTGCTATTAAAAAAGAGCGGTCTGACATTAACGTTTATACATTTTATGACCAACAATTGCAAGGTTCTACGTTGCATCCTTGTTTTAACTAAATGTAAATAAACTAAAACTTAGCGTAATTTTAGTCGTCAAGGAATAATAAACATAAATTCAAATTCCTATAAAATCCGAAGCCTTCTACCGATCTTCAATAAATTAAATATCTAGCGACACTGAACATTATTTCGTTTACGTAAGAAATTTGTCCTCGTTAGATCAAGTTTTGCAAACGTTATCACTGTAAAGTCAATTTCTTGAAAAATTTAAAATTTATAAAATTCTTCACGGTTTTTGTCCAAATTTAATACCAAAATGGTCATCACTTGGTGTAAGTCTCATGCTAAGTTATAGCTCGATAGCGGAAAATTTGTTCGGGTTATAGTGATAACAGATTTTCTTTTTCAGTAATAAATCTCATAAAATCATAATGCTCGAATCGATTTTTATCGATTCGATAGTCACAGCACTGTATATGTCATAAAAATTTGAGTTAATTTAGTAGAGTAGTTCACGTATTATGGTGATATGAATTTCAGTCCTTCTATCACACACACACACACACACATACGGACATCTTTTTTGGATCTTTCAGACCACTTTGCTTCCTCAGAGAGGAAGCTTTGTTTTCGTGCCAACATTTTCTTTCGATTTTTTTTATGTCAGTACACTCAAAATGGTCTAAAACGTCGAGAAAAGTGATTTAGAAAAAATGTATGGATGGATGGGCGTGTGTGTCTGTGTGTGTATTTGGCCGTCACGCAAAATTCAAAGTACATATCTCAAGAACTGTTTCAACAATCGGGCTGAAATTTAGCAAACATGTGAAGCAGATCGACGCCTTTGTTTTTGATAATTTACAAAAATTTTACAAAATGTGTTCAAACTCTGTTTGACTTTACAATTTTCGAAAAATGTCTGTACGCTTTCTAGCATCCGCAAATTTTTAGCTGTTGAGCTGAATAATTTTTTATGAATAAAGTTATGTTAAAGAAGGATCAGTATTGAATTTTGAATGAATCAGTAAAAAAAGTTTGGTTTTTATGGGATTTGAAATTTTTCTAAAAAGATTCATTTTCCTCTAACTCACGTGAAATCTCACCAAATCAACTGAAATTTTCAACACATGAAAAATAACGTTTAGCGCTGCTACCTTCTAACTTTGGTCCTGATCGGTAAAACAGTTTGGATTTTACGTGATTTTAAATTTTTCAAGAACTATATGGCAACTGAAAAAGTTACAAACTAGAACTTTGCACATTGTTTTCTCATTCACTTTAATTTCTTACAAAGCTTCCTCTATGAGGAATCCAAAATTAATAAATAAGCTTACTCATAGAGCTGGCTTTGTGAAAAATGAAACTTAATGAGGAAGCAATGTTTAGTGCAACTTTTTTAGTGCACTGACATAAAAATTTCGAACAACAAAATTTCATGAAAACAAAGCTTTCTCTAATGAGGAAGCAAAAATCAATATAAAATCGAGTCAATTAAATTCTCATAGCTCATAGGAAATTTTTGTCCTTTTAGTCGTATCCATAGGTCGAAACTTTTGGTTGAGTTATCCGTGGTACTATCTTAAATGACCCGTATTGCCCTTACTTTCCGTAAAACCAGCTACAGAAAGAGCGAGTAGTGTCGGAGAGGCTTTACCTCGTAACGCGCCAGAACACACGGTTACGGCGAGCTGCTGCTGCTGCAGCAGCAGCAGCAGCAGCAGCAGCAGCAGCAGCAAGCAGCAAACTTCCTGACCTAACGCACGACTCCCGCGACTCGTTACCTCCACTTTCATTCCCACATCCACAGACAGAGTGAGATAGAGATGTACATCTGGATGTACAGAAGGCATATAGGCAAGCAAGCGAGAACCGAGTAGCCGACCCACGCGCAACCTCCTCTACTACGTCCGAGGCAGTTGCGCCGCGTGGCTCGTCGAACATACTTCGTTCAACGCCGTCGCGTGCATTACACTCACGCTACTTTTCTACCGCATCGAATACATCGAATAGTGCATCAACGACCTTGTTATTATTATTATTCGTTTTTTTTTTCGTTCCAGTGCTCAAATGTCTACGGCTATCCTCGGATCCAGTCACCCTCAAGCTCCGAAGGGGTGAGTTAATGAATTAATATATATATATTTATATGGATATAGTTAAATGAATAGACAGCTACGTCTACTATTTAATGAGCGCCGGTTTGCATCGTCGATGTCGGGATGTGTGCGATAAATGTGGGAGATATTGACGGCGCCATATTTTTGTCTTTTTCCTTTTTTTTCCTTCTCACTCCTAGTCTCTGGTTATATATTGTTTTTAATGATACTACAATATTTTTTGTTGTTTACAAAATTAACGTTCTGTTGTTTTTTTTTAATGACATATACTGCATTTTTTCTTAGTTAGAGGCTCTGATTATATCATTTAAAATAGCATACTAAGTAGTATTTTGAACATAACTCACACATTATTATTTAGTGTTTACAAATCTGCATGCAAATTGATCAACAGATCAATTTGCATCCTCGTTTTATAAAAATAGAGATTCTGATTTTTTAATTTTCTTCTCAGTTAGAGACTCTGGTTTTATAAAAAAAAAAAAGAATACTAAGTAGAAATTTGCACATAGATTTCACGTTATTTTTTAGTGTTTACAAAACTAACTGTACGTTGATCAATTTTTGCATTCTCGTAGATTAAGCTTTGTTAAAAGTCGAGAATAATGTGGAAGCAATGTGCAAATTTTTTATTTGCATCCTTGGTTTTTTGTTTTAATGGCAGATATTGAATTTTAACAAGATTCTAGTGATCAAGAAATAAATAAAAATACGAAAAAATCTGCTGGATAATGGGTGTGATAAATTTAAGATCTAATGCTTAAGTTTAATTTAACGTATGCAGATATTTTAACCAAAGTTTGTAACAAATTTTCCTTACCGATATAATATATGTGCCCAATGCTTTACCTGGTTTTGAGAACTCTTACAAAATAGATATTTCTATAAAATCGAAAACTCTTCACCGATCGTGACTAAATTTAATATCTGATACCGCTCAATATTAGTCGTCCTGTAAAATTTATTAGGTAATTCTGCCAAAGTTTGCGTGTAAATAATTAACTTATTTTTTCGAAAAATTCTATTATAATTATTCTACAATAATACACATCTATAAAGCCATTCTAGATAGGTACTTTATAGATTCAACTCAAATTCAATAGCGATCATCCTTAAACATACATTTTTCTTTAAAAATAATTTAACTTGATCAGTTGAAATTTTCCGTTACAGAGTAAGACATTTTTTTTTAATTCAAGATCTGATTAAGTATGAATGGGTGTAGATGAAGACAAAATCTGTTACGTTGTTATTACTGTTAAGTTTAAATATATTTATAAAAACACCTCGCTCATAAAAAAAAAACACGGGCTGAAGGACCACACATAAATGTCAAAAATAATGTACACCTAAGATTAATAAAGCGTATTTGGTATTACTAAAAAGAAAAATAACTGTTACCTCGCGTGACAAGCTTCAGCTTAATTAATTAACCTGTTCTTAAGTTACAAGGATCTGTATTTTGATAAATGGACATACACACACGCACACATACATATATATATCGAGACAATTTCATTTCGGCGATTTTGAGTAACTTAAACATAAAGGTCGTAAATGTTATGAGACATAAAAATTACAATTTTTTTTGTCACATGGCAACAGAGATTCTTTTATCAGGAAGCAAAATAACACGAATTGAATACTGCTTATTCATGATATTATTACTCTAGAAAATTTTGGATTAATATTTCCATAAATGCACATGACTGTAAATCTGCAATTTTGTACAGTCATATAATGCAACGGAATTATGCGAGGAAAAATATCACATATGGAAATTCAGTTGTTACATATGAATAATACAATGTATGTTTTTCACGAATAAAATTTTCTGATAGTTACGAATTAAATTTAGTCGTAGAGGAGGAAAATAAATTATTTAACGTATCTTACACGTTTTAAAAAAAGATTTTTCATGCAAATGACCCCAAAAATAATTACGAATATCCTCAAAAGAACATTTAAAAAATCTGTTTTCTATGTACGATCCACCAGTAGATTCCTTGATATATTTTTTCTCTAGAATTGGTTATTATGAGAATTGTTGCTTTCAAATATTTTATACGTGAAATTAACTGAAAAATTGGAAAAAAAATATGACGGGGATGAAAAAATAAATAAATCAAATGCATCAGTAGATACCAAAATAATGAAGGAGCTTGCAATAATTTTTTGCAAATAAAAAAATTAATAGTTTTTATCGCATCTATATAGGAATGGTTTTTAGTGGTTGAAATTAGCTCTTCTCATAAATGACAAACCTATCAGCTTTTTTACTGTGCAGATGAATGTTCGAAATTCTCTTATTCCTATAACGCGAATGGTTTTATTTCTTATAATCTCAGTTTCAAAAAATCGTTTATTTTTTACTTTTTCATCACATACGAAGAGAAAGTATTACATTCGAAAAAAGAAATCGACTCCTCGATTTTGATAGAAATACATATTTTGTCTGGCGTCTGTACATCCGAAAACTCAATAGCTTTAGTACAAAGCTGTGGACCACAATGAAATTTGGTGTGTGTTTTCTACATTTAAAATTTAGTTTTGGTATTGAAATCTAATCTAAAGTCCTCCTTGCTTCTGATACTTTACCTGAAATATGAAGAAAAAAAAAAAAAACATTTAATTCATTTTTGGACCGCAAGATAATATAAAAGTTATTATGCTTCAGCCTGACACATACACATAGAATTACCAGTAATTGAGCCGTAAACGAAAATATGTGATTCAGTACAGCGAAAAGTTTGTTATTATCATTCACATGAAATTAGTGAAATCACCAATTATGAAAAATTTCTACTAAGTGAAATATGGATTGTGTTATGGGTCTACTAATTGTTATCTCGATTTCCAAAAGCCAAGGGAATTTTGTTATTTATTGGAATCTTAATTCAGAAACTCTAAAAAAACAGACGTAACGGTTTGTTGTGGTATTCTTGAAGATTAAAAACTAGCGCGACTTTTAACTTATGGTAATCATGCAGCTCTTCTAAATCTGCTCAAATGAGTATTTGTTGGAATGCTAAATACAAAAAACCAAAAAAATCTCGAATTTTAATCGTCACAAACCAACTAATCTTTACATTTACTGAAATCTCGTCTTTCAAACAAAAAACCAAACTTATTTAATTTTTTACTCCCAATTGCCAGCAGGGTATGTGCTTCACTGTCATGGTGCGAATATGCCCAGTTCTATTAGTATAATGGTCTCTAAAACGGTTAAAGACGTCTTAACAGAATTTGGTACACGGTATACCGGTTCACGTGTCTTTATTTATATGTATTAGGCGAGATTACCGAAAGATATATGCATTTAAACAAAGAGCCTGTTTGAATATATCGAAATGCCACAAAATGGCCGCTATTATTACGTATACTGTAACTCATTTCACAGCGCTTATGGTGAAGTATTAGAATTACTTATAAAACGATGAAATAAAAATAATTTTGTACGAATTAAAATACGCCCAACTGAAAAAAATGAGCATAATTAATAACCAAGTTGTGTAAATGAAAAATGTTTAAATAATAATCATTCGCATATTATAGTCGAGAGATTATTACACCCTTGACGAATTAAGTTAATTACACTCATTTTTTCAGTCGGGAGGATTTTAATTTTTATAATTCTTCATCTACTTGGCAGAATCCAAATACAGTGAAACCTCTCATAGCTTACTTAATGCCATGACACTTAGGCTAAGTAAAGAATCAATTAGGCTCGCAAAACGTTTGTGCCCCTCCATTAACCGATCTACGGTACTCGAAGATAAGCTATGCCAGGTACCAGTGTACTTACTTATGTTTTCTCTTTGAATTACAAATACCCCAACATTTCTATAATTTAAAAATAAACTATAAAAAATATTAATCGCAAACAAAACACTATATTCACTATGAAACACCCCTCGAAGATGCTGAAGTAAAGCTAAAATATTTTTTTTACGGCGTTCATTTCATTCATAAAAGAAAAAAAACGCTACGATTATATTATTCAAAGCGGCACGCGAAGTGGATACAAAATGAAATATACGTGTGTTATTCAACCGGAAAATTCCGCCGACGCTCAACTCGAGAGGCGGTTTCGTATTGCATATCCTGAAGAGTGCACCAGCCCGCGCTGCTCATGGCACTTGGGATTCGCGGGTTCGTATCACCGTCCTCGAAGGCGATATATTTATATCCAGAATGAGAAACCATGAATGTCCGCACGTGCAGACAAACGGGAGTATTCATACATATATATATATATAAAATATATACGTAAATATATATATATATTTACATATATATTTATATATATGAACACATATAGTTGAAAATTTACGACGAGTATGGGTGTCTGTGACTATACGAGGCCGCGGGAAGCTTGATGCATTTAACGGAAATCCGATTTGCTTTAACGATGTCATTGGTGCATGCTGGGTTGACGGATAAATCGGTGTCGTCGGTGCGTACAATGAAACGTGAATTGCCACGTTGATGCTACGAGCGCCTCGTGTTTCTCGTCCCAATTTCAAGCTCGATGTACGAGCAGTAGCAGTAGCAGCCTGAACTGGAAGCTGCTCGGGAAACTACATCCACTATCTCCCTGACACGGGCGGGGCACCGATCCCCGGTTCTCTCGGCTTCACGTTTCGTTATTGATCTCTTAATCGCGGTAGCTTCAACAAGCTTGTTCCACCCTGGAAGCCCAAAATCTTGCAAAAACATAGAGAGCTTCTCATTTTTGCATCCTTATAGAGGAAGCTCTGTTTTCGTGCGAAATTTATCTTCCGTGTGTTTTTATGTCAGAACACTCAAAATGGCCTAAAACGTCGAGAATAGTGGTTTAGAAAAAATGGATGGATGGATGTGCGTGTGAGTGTGCGTGTGGCCGTCACTCAAAATTAAAACTTACATATCTCAAGAACTGCTTTAACAATCGGCTTGAAATTGAACAAACATGTGAAGCTGGTCGACGCCTTTGTTTGTGATAACTTTCAAAAAAATTCAAAAATATGTCCATATTTCATTTAACTTTGCTATGTTTGAACGCTCTCTACATCCGCAAATTTTCAGCTATTGAGGTAAATAATTTTTTATGAATAAAGCTATGTTAAAAGAGGATTGATATTGAATTTGGAATGAATCTGTAAAAGAGTTTAGTTTTTATGGGATTTTGAATTTTTCAAAATATATTCGTTTTGCTCTAACTCAGTCAAATCTCACCAAACCAACTGAAACTTTCTACAGATGAAAAATAAAATTCAGCGCTGCTACCTACCAAATTTGGTCGTGATCGGTAAAGCCGTTTGGATTTTACGTGATTTTGAATTTTTCATGAACTATATAGGTATCGAAAAAAATTGCAAAGTAGAACTGCACATTGTTTCCTCATTCATTTTCATTTTTTTACCAAGTTTCCTCTATGTTGTCAGTCTATAACATGTGTAATAGATCTATAACGCTTTTATATAATTTAGTACGCTATTACTCTTGCCGTTTATCTTTTACGTTTTCATAAGATCAGTGTCGGGAGTCCACATGACATTTTTTTAAAACAAACGCACAAAAACTCTCGATTTTATCCCTGTAAGGTGGTGAACGAGTTGCAAAAAAAGTACTTGAAAAAGTAACTAGCGACGGGAGTCTAGATGCGTAACTTGCACACTCAATCGCGGATACATTAAATGACTACCGACTACACCAAAACGCTAATTTTGTAATTGTTAAGTAGGATTTTTGACCGCTGTCGTTTTTTTTTTTTTGTAACACTAGCAAATGAAAATACAAAACGATCTTATTTTTTGCACAATATGTATCTGTGTTTATTCATCCAATCGCTAGTTTTTTTAGCCTATTGAATATTGAGTCGTCTTCTGGCGTTGGCATGTGCCGCTACAATATATAAGTAATAAGTTGTTAAGGAAGTATTACGTTCCAACAATCTTTTCGCGGGCTATGATGTTCTGTTACGTTTTGGTGCTGCCATCTAGTACAAAAGGAAATTCGGTTCTGGTAACACTGTTTTCTCTATGAGGAAGCTAAAATTAATAAGTAAGCTTACTCATATAGGTTATCTTACATATAGGTGGCTTCGTGAAAAATGAAAACTGATGAGGAAGTTCTACTTTGATGTGCAAATTCTACTTTAATTCACTCAATAATACATTTCAACGCCAGGGACATAAACCTTTTTTAGCGAGAGTCGATTTGAGGAGCCACACGGAAAAAACGACTTCGTTGGGCCAACTAATTATTTGTTGGTTGAGTGAAAATTTCTTGTCGCAAATATCAGGTCGGTCGGTGTAATAGATCACACAACGAATTTTAGTGATATTCCAACTAAGTCACATAATTGGGGCCAATCAACGGTGGCGGTTTCGTATTTACGTGTTAGCCGCCATTGTTATATCGTAGAAGATCGTGAATCGCGTGAAAGCATATAGAGTGGTGAAGTTATAACTTCATAAATTTTTGTTTGCAGTCTCGTATATATACGTAATATTAATTTGAGAAATCTTCATTAATTCGTTAGTTTCATATTCGAAACTGCATTGCACATGCGTATGAGTCATTGGTTAAAAATAAGCGATTCCGACTCGATTTCTTTTTATACGCACACGTTCTTTGTACACTCTGACGAATTTGTTTTTAGCAAGATCTTGATTCTATGGTAATCACGTAATACCTCATTTTATCCGCTGATTGGCGTATACTTATACGATACATACAATATATCTGCGAAATCCCCAAATGTCTAACAATAACCGCTCACGTCCCATTCGGCTATGATCTATTAGTCTGGAATATTATGGTGATGAATCAAGTGGCGATGAACCGGCGATGAAAAAGAAAAAAATTAATCACTACACGGAAAAAGAGCCTTTGTTAGGTTAACGAAAAAAGTAGTTGGACCCAACCAAGCGACTTAGTGCTCTGAGAGACAGACGATTTCTTGGTTAGGTCGACTATTTTCAGTTGGCTGGCTCTGATCGTTGCTCGAACTAAATAATTAGTTGGGTCAACTACTGTTTTGGCCCCAACTATCTTACTTAGTTGGAACACGAATAAAATTCGTTGTGTGACCTATTTAAATCATCTAAATCAGTATGGTAAATGTGACTAATACCAAGTCGTTACACCGACCAACCGGATGGTTGTGGCAACAAATTTTCACTCAACTAATAAATAGTTAGTTGGCCCAACGAAGCTGTTTTTTCCGTGTATGAATTGCAATTATGTAAAAGTAATCTAGTCGGAGAAATTAAATGGATGAAAGTCGCTGTCTATTTCATTTCTTTTCTCACAGTGACACTCTTTCAAAATGTATTACTATAAGGTAAACGGTTCTGTTTCTAACCAGTGCCGGATTTAGGTACCATAGCGCCCTAGGCGAGCTGTCGATTAATGCCCCCAAATAACAAAACAAAAATAGCTTCATGTCGAAGCCTTCATATCTTTATTAATTATCAAAAAAAAAATTTTTTAAATGTTTGAAATAAAAAATTTCTGAAACAAATCGTCAATAGACGTATCAACGCCCGGGTACAAATGTATCGTACCCGGGCAACAAAGACCCGTGATAATGCATGAAGAACGTGTGACCAAACGAACGGAATGGATGCCCCACGTCCATTTATGGTACACACATTAAATGCTTGTGTTTCCCGCTCAATACATAGGGTAGAAGTACCGGTTGTGGCCACTTTAAGAATTTTCCCATTTTCAAGTATTTGTGATTGGGACCAAATATCATAAAACTGTTTTGAACCTATACTTTTCATATCTGAGAAGAATATAATTTCAGATTTCTAGCATTAAAATCTTCATATGTGTCGGGAAAACACTGAAAAATAGAAAAAAGTACGAGCATAGTACCAGTGCTGGCCACTTATGCACCGGTTTTGGCCACAGTAATGTACCGGTTTTGGCCATGCTTAAATTTAGAATAACTCAATATTCATTGCACTTGAAACATTTTTTAAGGTGTATTTAATCAATCAAAATCGTATTCTTATGAAAGCATCCAATTCCTCTACACGAAAATGTCTTTAAAATACAGATGCCATCCGTGAACCTAACTAATCGTTTTAACATTCGTCTCTTTCGTTTTGCACTTTTTCATAGCAGCTTTCTTTGTCACAAAGAGTCATACATTATATTAATGTTTTACTCTTTACACTTTTATTTTTATTTTTACCAGAGTTTTGTCCGAAAGTCGATTTTCGCATTGCATAACGATGGGAATCTTCAACGTGAAAGGTGTTCCACCGTTTTACTTTCTTTTTTACTGTATATTTCTAAGGATATATTTTTCTTAGCGTTTTTTGGTTTTTTTGTTTCTACTTTATGAATATATGAATTGATTGTGTAATAATTGACAAAAAATTAATGAGCATATTATCATGGCCATATCCGGGGCAACATGCTTATTCCATGTACCAGTTGTGGCCATCGTATTTTTGATAAATGTATGGCTTTATTTCAAACTTTTAGTACATCAACATTTGCAGTGATGCCTCTTAAGATTGATACGTGCAAAGCTGCATGCAATTCGCCAACTATATAACCCGAATATGTATCTAGAGCTTTCGTCAAAACCTTGTCGAATTACGTAAGGAGTTGACAATTTGATGAATCAGTTGATGCTATTTTAATTATTGATACACTACTTTTTGTAATGGAGACGAACGGACGTCAAAATGACGACAAATGTTTCTAAAATACACACCGTTATGAAAAATTATGATTAAATACAGGTACAGAATTAAAATAGCCACGAAATACGTATTTAAGTGTGGGGGTGGCCGCAACCGGTACAGTGACCACAATCGGTACTTCTACCCTATTAAAATATTATGTTATTATATTCAGATTATATAATTATAAAAAGTCTGCTCTTTGCCGCCCATTGGTAATCAAATATATGATTAATGTCAGAGAGAAAAAAATTCATCGCAGATTTTTTTTGTCTGCGTCGAATTTTTTTGTCTTGTCTTAATTTTTTTTTATTGCCTTGTCGTTGGGCGCCTCTGCACACATGGCGCCCCTAGGCACTAGCCTACAGTGCCTAGGCCGAAATCCGCCACTGTTTCTGACACTGGTCCAGTTCCTGACACGCTACTTCAGGATAGGTGGCTTCCCCCACCATTCCAGAAACAACCAATAGTAATTCGTAAATGGTGGTGTCACAAACTGCGACACTCGTTAGACCTTCATTTACGCAATGGTTTTACATGGGCAGAGTGAGAAGGTTGCCCTCCATCGTCACAAACTGGGCCGTTTACCTTATCGCATTTGCAGGAGGACATGGGGAACTGCTGAAAACATGATCGATATACAATCATCTATTCTTCAATAATAATTAATAGGTTAAGTCATCCAACTGGCTGAGTTATTTGACTTATTGATTGGATCACACAACTGATAAATTAGATTAATATACTGATTATTTTTGTGACCTAACTGACGAATTATCCTACGAATTAGTTGAGTCATACGATTGATTCTTTGGGTTATCCGATAATTGATTGACATAAATAATTAATTGTGTGATCCAATTGACTCATCCTTACCCAACTTATTATTAGGTTATCTAATTAATTCATTAGGCCATCTATCGAATTCATTATGTCAAAGAAGCTAGGACATCGACATGCGATTTTTTACTTAAAACCTATATAGGAATTAAAGGCTATTTAAGTGCCGAAAAAAAAAAATTCGCCGCCCCATCCCTTATACCGGAAACGTGTGGATGTTCTAGCTTCCGGCGAAGCGAGAACATCCACAATTGAAAAAGTGTTAAATATAAAGGGCGCCGAATTAAAAAGTACATGTGATTTAAAGGCTCTTTAAAGGCTTTCGAATGAGATAAGTTTCGATAAGATCGGATCATCCCTTCAGAAGATACCACCCTCTGGAGGAAAAAATTGATTTTTTAAAAATATCTCGACCAAAAACGAAGCTAAAACCTTCCTATTGATCTTGAAATTCATCTAAACTTAACTGCTTAATATTTCCATACCCACAGATTTTACCGCTCCATCCCTTACCGTTAAAAATAGCCACCCTCATATCCTATATTGTTGTAACGCAACGTACAATATAGCTAGAATATTGTGACTATTCTTAAAATTCATCTCAATTTAACAGCTCAATATTTCCGTACGAAACGATTTTATCGCTCTATCCCTTTTTCTAAAAAAACAAACCCCTATCCGATATTATTATAACGAGGCGTACAATATAGCTAGAGCATTGTGATTAGTCTTAAAATGCATTTTGAATTAACAACTCAACGTTTCCACTCTTTCCGATTTTACCGCCCCATCCCTTACGTCGAGATACTTGAAAAAAAATCCATTTATGGACCCCAGGGGATGGTATTTCCTGAAGGGGTGTTCCGATTTGATCGAAAATAGTCTTAATCGAAAGCCTTTAAATCGCCGTTAAATAGCATGTACATTTTAATTCGGTGCTCCTTAAGTTAATCTTTTTTTTAAATTGTGGATGTTCCAGCTTCGCCGTCACTCAGAACATCCACAGCTGAAAAAAAAGTTAAATGTAAGGTGTGTCATATAGAAAATTGCATGTGATTTAACGGCTATTTAAAGGCTCTCGATTAAGACTAGTTTCGATAAAATCGGAACATCCCTTCACGAGATATCACCCCCTCGGCTCCAAGTGCTATCTTGTGAATCAGTTTCGGAGCTCAGGGGATGGTATTTCCTGAAGGGGTGTTCCAATTTGATCGAAAATAGTCTTAATCGAAAGCCTTTAAATAGCCGTTAACACACGTACATTTTAATTCGGTGCTCCTTAAGTTAATCTTTTTTTTTTAATTCTGGATGTTTCACCTACGCCGTCACTCACAACATCCACAGCTGAAAAAAAATTAAATGTAAGGGGTGCTAAATTAAAAACGGCATGTGATTGAACGGTTATTTAAAGACTCTCGATTAAGAGTAGTTTCAATCAAATCGGAACATCCCTTCAGGAAATACCATCCCCTGAGCTCCGAAAATGATTCACAAGATAGCACTTGTAGCCGAGGGGATGGTATCTCGGGAAGGGATGTTCCAATTTCATCAAAACCAGTTTCATTTGAAAGCCTTTAAAAAGCCGTTAAATCATATGCATAAGCTAATTCGGCATCCCTTACATACACTTTTTTTTTACTGTAGATGTTTCATCTTCACGAGATACTACCCCCTGGGGGTATCTCGTGAAATCTCGGCGCCCCTTATATTTAACACTTTTTCAGTTGTGGATGTTCTAGCTTCCGGCGAAGCTAGAACATCCACAACTCATTACAAATATTTTAAACATCGTTACTTTTAAATCCAGTGAACTTATCGCAAAAGAAGAACCAATGTAAACATTGGTCACTTTCGGTGCCCACATCTATACTTTTTATCTCTTTATCTTAATGATGATCATCCAGAAATGACGTACACTTTAAAAATTTTACAAAACAATTTACATTTTCATTCTGATATGCAATATATTTTTTTGTTTTGTTTTATGGAACAAACGTGTATTTAACCTTAACAAAGTTTGATCATGACGGCCATAACAATTAGTTTTTATTTTCCTACACATTGTACATCATAATAAAAAATAGTTTTTATGAATTGGGTGTGGGTTGTAAAAAAAAACTGTATACAATTGTTACTGCCGAGATGGGTTTTGTAAAAATGGTTTCCTGCCCTCTACATGTTGCCTTTAATAAAAATTTCAATTAAAAAACGGAATAACGAGAGCAGAATTTACGAGACTCTTGAAAAATATTGTAAAAACATCATTTGGTATCGGATCCCATTTTGGATGACTACCATTTATTTAGAGGTATACAGTTCGATGCAGAAAAAAAAATTTTGTTTGAGACAACAACCGCATAGATAAACATGTGACGGCCGATCAATTACGGTTAGACCAGTTATTAGATGGATTAACTAATTTATTAGTTGAACCAACCAATTTTAATTTTATTTAGACTAACTAAGTTATTATTTAGACTAACCAAGTTATTAGTTAGACTAACCAAGTAAATAGTTAGACTAGCCAAGTTAATAGTTAGACTAACCAAGTTATTAGTTAGACTAACTAATTTATTAGTTACACTAAGTTATTAGTTGGACTAACTAATATAACTAATCTTTGAGCACGGATGTGAAGGGTTGTTGTCTGCACGCAGAAAAAATTATTGGTTGTTACAACCTACCACACGTTGCCTTAACAAAAATCGTATGCCAATATATCTACAATAAAATTGATTTGTTGCAATGAATTAGCTACAGTAACAAATCGATTTGTTGGAGCAGCAAATGCTTCGATATTTAGGCGATCTCGTTTTGCTTGCGTTTTTCCATTCATTCTCGAATTCTTTTATAATACTGACGAAAAATAAAAAAAGTTCGAACAGGATTGCGCGAGATTACTAATGAGATTATTTACCCAAGGCTGTATACATCCTATGAGAAATTACAAATCAACCTACGGCTATTCAAGTAGTTATTATATATGACGTATATTGATTATGAATTAAATAATAATTAATGATAAAGTACACTTGAAAATACAATAACCATACAAAAAAATCAGAAATAATAAATATAAAATAAGAACTTTGTTTTAAAGCCTAAACAGTTTCTTAAGAATGGATTACTGGGGATGTGGAAATTGGAGTTACTTCATACTGCCGTGTGGCTTTATCAGATGAAAATTTTGGAAATCCAAAATAGTAAATGACGATGTAAAAAGTTATATTTTGATGTATCGACGAAATCTTTGTTCTCCGTGTGCTTCCTTCGTAAACCAGCACGGAGAAAACGTTTTTATTGGGCCAGCAAATATTTTGTTATTATAGTGATAGCATACGTTTTTTTTGCTGTCCTAGTAAAAGGATTTGCTAATTTAGCAAGAAGATTTGTAAGGTCAACCGATTTTTTAGTTAGGTTAGCAAATAACGTATTTTATCACCATTTTAACAAAAGATTTTCTGGCCTTTTCTTCGCAACATCATTCTGCATCAGTTAAGCAGAGGGATTATTTTTAACGACACTTGTACCAAAGAAAGTTGTCAACCGATTTGCAAAATGTCAAAACGACATGTAACTCTTGCAGTTCTCTCTTGTTAAAAAATGCCTTCACTTAAGGTAGCTATACCATTAGAAAATTTGAAGATTAGCTATACCATTAGAAAATTTGAAGATTAGCGTTTGCCATGAAAGTATGTTGGTCAACACGATAAAACACGTTGTATATCGCAATTTTAGAATTATTAACCGCCCAGTTACAAAGATATAAGCTTCCAAATTTGCTATGTTTTGCATAGGAGAATGTATATAAAACGCATTGAAAATCGCGATTCTTGAGACTTTTCTATAATGCAAGTTAAATATTTGGAGACAAAAAATCGATGATCTGTAACTGAAGTATGCTAAACATTTCTGTGTAAGAAAAAAGTGTTCTGCCCGTATAATAAAAATGATATTAATGTTTCAAGCGAGTTAAAATTGGTAAAGTGACGATTCGGGTCAAGCAAGCGACAACATCGCAACAACCAAGTCAACCTAACCTTACGTTACTTTGATTGCTAAACGTTGAAGTAATTATTAGGAAGACATTGTTGTCGAAATATACATACGTTATTATTGAAACGACGAATAATTATACAAAGAAATTGGACGGTGAACACAAAATTATTGCCATTTGAGAGATAGCCAATAGCTAAAGAAATTGACAAAATAAAAGATAGACGGTATTTTCAAACAGCTTTGAACGGTTCTTTGCAGTGAGGGCAATCACACCAACGTGTTTCACTCGTGATTAAGATGTTAATTGAATATATTCTCTTTTCATGCGTAATGATTTATTATTGCAGGGAGCCATTTGTTATATTCATTATTGGCATTTATAAAAGGTTAAACACCAATTTTTCATTCTCTCTTATTTATATCAAAATTATTTTTTGGCGAAGTTGGTACCTGCGATCAATTAATTATCAATTGATTTAGCTAAAAACAAATCAATATATTGATATTGCGATATATTTCTGTAAATTTGAGCGAGCGTTAATTCCAATGATACCAAATATGTGCTTTTTTATGCTGAAACCAATTTTTTTTTTCGAGACAGTGATTCGACTCAACTGGATCGGTGCAGCTACCTTAACTGGCGTAGAACGATGATGCAAAGATTTCTTAGATATCATAGAGAGCAACCAATCACCTGTTTATTATAGATTATGCGTTGAGTTCAAAAAACCAAAAATTGGTTTACGAAACAATCCAGTGGACGTAACCGGCCTGGAACTTTTATGTTCCAGGCCGTTGTATATATTTTATTGCAATTTGTCAGCCAAATAAGAAAAAAATACAGACAACTGAAAAGGAATTTTTTTTCTGGCTATCTCGTCTCCCTTAAATTCTTCTTGCATGTTCTGTAGCCACATTCTGTACCATCGAGTGAACTAACAATTCACTAAAATAACCAATGACAACGTCAATATGAATATTGTACAGGACGCGCTGGACCACCAACGAGATTGATCCAAGAGTATGCGAACTTTGCAGAGTAATCACACGTGTTCGGTGTGATAGCGATTTTCCATAACGTTGAGTTGAGTCATCGACTGTTGCCGAGCGTTGAATGAGTCAATTGATGAAACAAGCTATGAGATGAGATAGAGTTGGGTGGGAACTTGGCTATGTATACTGTTGCAAAGTTTTAAGGGTCAATCTTACAAGCACTCTCGGTTCTCATAAAACAGAATCGCTAATCATACTTCGTACAAGCTCTAAAATTTTCATTGGCAAATACGAATGGTCCCCCAGTCATGTGGAGTTGGCCTAAATAATTAAGTTCTGCTTGTTCCCCTTTGATTCAACAAAAGCTTGTGACGTCCAGGTCATATTGGCTCAATGCAATGAAATCAAGGATCAAGGGCAACGAGGTAACAAAAACGGGCATAAATACAGATGCAAAGTAGAACCTTCACATTACTTTTTAATTATTTTTCACTTGTAGCAACTCTACCGGTATGCAGATATGTAAATTCCACATGCTTTAATCAAAAAAGTTGATGATATAATTGGCATCATGTTTATGTTTTCGAAATAATAACATGCAACAGTCATAATATATGATGTGTAAACTTTTGAGTAGCTGCCACAAATATCCATTTACAATGAAATTTTATAGTATTCTTTTCGAAATAATGAATAAATACAGCCAATGTACTTATATTATATATACATGACTGTTAAAAAAATCCGAGGCAAAATTACTAAACATGTGCAGGAAGCACTTTTACAGAAACCGGTTATGAAATTTCAACTGCGACGTTCATTTTTACAACACTGGTATATAAAATTTACCGTAACTGTATTGTAATTTAACACATCAGTGTTGTAAAATTCAACGTCACAGTTGAGATTTCATAAATGGTTTTGGTAAAAAAAACTTCATACACATATGTTGTAAATTTACAACACATTTTTTTAACAGTGTAGGTAAAATTTACACGAGGTCCGATTAGGGATTGCCTCGTGTAAGAGGTGTGGTAATTTTGGTAGCGATACCAAAGGACCCGGAGAGATGGCTGGCTCGGGTCTAAATAGCCGCCACTGCCGCGCTCCGCTAGCGCGAAACGCGAGCGCATTTGGCCACCTAGTGTCCAACTGCCAAAGTCTCGCCGGGGGTAACGACGTCCCGTTACACTACATGTATAAGAATATTCATATATCGTCTTTGAACATTCAAAGCTGTGTGTTGTAAATTTACTATACGTATAGTAAAATTATGGGTTATTTGGAAATTTACAACACAATGTATATTAATTCTCATTTACTGCACAAAGTTTGTGAATTTAATATACACTTGGATAGTAATTTCCAATATTTGTGTTGTAAATTTCTTTTTATTTTTAACAGAGATGTACTATTTGATTGAAAATGAGATTTTTTCGCAGCTATTCAAAAGTTCACAATTCATGTTTGAATCACTTCAGATAATTATTACAATGTTATATTAACGAAACAAGCAATACTATAATCTTTATTTATTAAAATAATGGAGACTTAACCCCTAATGGGGTTAAGTCAACTGCACTGCCATTCGCTCGACATCATCAATGTTCAGCCAAAACATTGTTATATTGACGCTCAATTACATGAAGTAGTTGTCTCAAAGAAATGCATTGTATTGCCTCGACAAATGGGTGTTTCTGTCAACCTCTATTTCTTTGAGCCAAAGTAATATTTGCCAACCATCGCGCGAGGTTGTCAGGATTTGAAGTTTTCTCTCAGTATAGAAGCTTAGTCTATTTCTGCCGTACTTCCACACTATCGCTCAAAATTTGAGATTTATCTGCCGAGTGCTTTAGGAAAAACTAGGTTTCGAAATTTTGAGCTGTGATGGGGAAATGCCACTGCCTCTTAATTAAGTGAAGTCAATGAAAAGAACATACTTGGCTTAATACACATTTCTTTGAAGTTAATGAAGAAGGTTTAATTGTATCTGGGACGATTTCTTTGAAATCAATGAAAAAGGTTCATTGGTTTAAAGAAATGTTTCTTTGATTCAATGCCACTGCTTTTCATTGCAAGTGTGAGATCATTCTAAGAAAAGATAGTATTCAAACTCAAGTATTTCATTTCATTGGCGAAGATTGCAGTGAATCAATGAAACTATTTCTCTCGATGCACGTCTGATTGAGACAGTAACAAATGACTGAGTCGTGTCTCGCCTTTTCGTCAACACCGAAAAAAAAGTTTCCTCAATTCAAAGAAATCTCTTGAAAATTTCGGCCTATGAAACATTCCTTAGGTTAATATTACCGTTACGTTAAATGATCTGAAATTTAATGAAATTTAGTGCCATTGAATTAATAAAAAAATCGGTATAACGATGACTGGCTCGTCGTTCGTCGTGGATATCTGCGAGTGGAAATGCTTCAGTGATCGTGTATGTCTTTTGTTCGAAGAAGTAATCATAGAGCCTCGAAGATTCTGTAATCACAGCAACAAGATAGTTTGAATATTACAAAGCATATTTTCGAAAAGCCAAGCTGTCGATGATTCGCCGAAACACTACTAAATTTGGTAAAAATGACCCAAGCCGTTTAAATTTTTATATTTATTTCGTCACCACTCGAATTGTGTTCAAAATCAGATTCTCAATTTCTTTTTCATTAATTTTTACTTTTTATCAAATTGCCTGAGCCAAAATCGATTAAACTACTTTTTCACAGAAGAGGATTTGTAAAATGTGGAAAAAATTCAAAGATATACGTACATTCAACAATTCGAATGATGGGTTGTTGACTATACGTAATACGACTGGCAGACAGGAACTAGCTGACTACTACACTAGCGACAACCGGCGTCTGCTGAAGTCTGTGTGCCAGTTTCAATAACGTTTAATGTGAAATGTTCATTATTTGATCGTGGATAAAAAATAGGCAAACACGTATCACCATATTTAAAATTTACAATAACGACATTTTATTAAAATTAATATATTTATGAGAGTATTACTTCCATAAATGTGTGTAACGTTTTGGAAAAAAAAACAATTTTATCCGTTCTTCGTACCTTTTTTCGACGAAGGTTACGATGAAAAAAATTCTTGAGTTCTTCGTCTATGAAGAAGGCAAAATTAATAAAAATACTTCCTCATAGAGGGAGCTCTTTAAAAATAATGAGAAGAGTGAGAATGAGCAACAATATTAAGATTCGACTTTGCTTCCTTCCTTTTTGCTTCCTCGTGGAGGAAGCATCTTTTCTCACCTCCGGGCCGAAAGCAGCAACTTTCGTTCCGCTGCGCGGAACGAAGTTCCCGGTTTTCGGCTCCGTCGATGAGAAAAATCGTGTACACTCCTCGCGCAGTAAATAAGAAAGCCTCAGATCACATGTAATTGTCGACCTCGGCTTCGCCTCGGCCGACAATTACATGTGATTTGAGACATTTCTTACTTTACTGTCCTAGGTGTGTAATATACTATTTCGTGCGAAATCTTTTTTTAGATTTTTTAATGTCAGAACAGTCAAAATGGTCTAAAACGTCGAGAAAAGTGGTTTAGAAAAAATGTATGGATGAATATGCGTGTGTGTGTGTATTGAATTTGTATTGCATCTGTACAGAAGTTCGGTTTTTATGAGATTTTGAATTTAAAAAAAAACAGTTGTTTTGTTCTACTCACGTCAAATCGCACCAGATCAACTGAAATTTTCTACAGATAAAAAATAACATTCAGCGCTGCTACCTACCAAATTTAGTCGTGATCACTAAAGTTAACGAAGTCAGACTTGTATAGAAGCACAGTTCTTACGGAGCTCGTGGTCTCAAACTTTTTCGAGCAAAAACGGCCGCTTCGCAGCGCTGTGATCGAACGATCAGCAGCCTCGGACAAGCTCCGACCGGTGGGCGTATTTTGTCCTGCCATTGGCTACCCCGTTGCCCCGATCTTTCGAATCGATTGATTAAAAAATAGCCAAAAAACATGTATTTAGATACTGTAATTGGGAAAATTGTTATTGCAATAATGGCGTGATCGTTTATATGCGTCCGACTTGTCACTTGGCTATCCTTGGACGTTCTGCATGACACGGGATCTTTTAACATCGAGCAGGCATAACCGCCTCAGTCAATGCCACGCCGTACAAGTTAAAACTTTTTAAATCATCGTAATTAAGTACGAATACTTCTATCATACAAATTGTTGCTAACGGAAAGTTCATTACGTGATTATAATCGGTAAATAATAATTTCATTGAGATAAATGGTATTGAATTAGTGGTTATTCGTACAAAAGCGTAGCGAATCAAATCTCACGAATCAACACTTTACATTTTTTTTCCTCCTTCAGTGAACGCAGAATATCGTTTTAAAATATTAGAATTCCTGCATTCACTGTATTGACACGTGTTGTTTCAAAAAGTCGTCTGAGCCGTAGCACGTGCTCGATCTTGCGATATTGCGGAAGGCGCATGGGAGGAAGAGGGAATGCCTGAGTACCCCAGCCATTACCCCAGTGTGAGAGCGAAAAGGATGGCATGAGTACCCCAACTATTACCAAAGAATATGAATGTACAAAAAAGTGCAGATCCTATGCTCCTCCCGAAGCTGCGCAGAAACTGGAGTACCACGCATTTTCGTCATTTTTCGTGCGTACTCCAGTTTCTGCGCAGCTTCAGGCGAACCATAGGATCTGCACTTCTATGTACATTCATATTCTTTGCTATTACCCCAGTGTGAGAGCGAAAAGGATAGGCGTAAGGGGCGGAGCCAAAGAGAGTTTGCGTGTAGCGGCCTGTCTGTGAAATGTCCGTGAGCCCCACACATATACACAGCGCCACGAGCGCCACCGCATCGCTGGGGTCAGGTACTAACGGCCTGACCCCAGTTTCGTTTGGGCCATGCAAAGTACAGAAACAGTGCTTCTATGTAAGTCTAACTTTGTTGCTAAAGCGGTTTGGATTTTACGCGATTTTCAATTTTGCCAGAACTATATAGGTAACAAAAAAAGTTGCAAAGTAGAATTTTACACATCGTTTCCTCATTCCTTTCAATTTTTTACAAAACTTTCTCTATGAGGAAGCCAAATATAATGAATAAGCTTACTCATAGAGGAAGCGGCTTTGTGAAAAATGAAAATTAATGAGGAAGCAATGTGCAAAATTCTACTTTGCAACTTTTTTCAGTTTGAGAAGTATTACGCCTTAGAATAGTATAATATTAATTTTAAAAGTAAGAATATCCCAGAGGTCGGGCGGTTGTTTGAATCTGCAAGTTGAGTGATGATGAAGAGGTTTATATTTCCATTACCGATTTATTGCAGATCCAGCCGTAAAAGCGCACGTGAGAAGGCTATTGTCACCGGGACAGACGACCCGGGAGTTCACGGATCCATCGAGCAGGCCTTCTCGGCAACAAGGAGGCCCTGAGAACAATTCGAGTAGCAGACAGACGGGGAATTACGAGGATAAGAAGAGCGTCAACAGGAAGCCAGGCTCACCGGAATTGCCAGTCGGTTCGCCACAAGCACCTATCGGTGCCTCGCAGTATGCCACCAGAAGCAACGGATCCTACAGCGATGCCTCAGGTTCATCCGAGTTCGAAGCGTTGCTCCCTCAGATCGACAGCTTTAAGGAGGAGGAACGTGCCCAGTGGGAACCTCTTTCCGGCGATAAGTTCAGTCGACAGAAAAATACACCCAGGTAAATAAATAATCTTGTAAATGTATTTTAAAATTAAGAACATATTTCTAATTTAGTGTGTTTTTATGTCTTCTGCCTTGGATTATCTTTTAAGAAAAGACTGCCATGATTTTTCGAAAAATGTTATTTCTTTTTTTTTTGGCGAAATGTTCTTCACAATTTATCTGACTTATTTGAAAAATGCTGCAAAGGCGAATTCCCTTTGCTTAAAAAATATTTCTGCTTCATGCAAATTGATATATTTTTCAACGTTTTTCATATAACGCTATTTCCAACAGGCAAGGAACATACATGTTATTGATTATTTATATTACGTTGTATTATATATCATCTGTGAGCTCTATTATTAATTCACAACAGTAGGTCTCGTGAATAACTAAACAAAAAAATACCGGGTTATTTAAATTTATTTTCAATGAGTTACATATATGACACATCCAATTAGAGTTGACGAAAGTGGAAAAAACGTTTATTTTAGTTTGACGAAAATATCTCTTGACTGCTGCACATGTTAATGTGGTTTGTAGATCTAATAAAAATGTTAGAGTTAGGGAATACGTTGCCTCATAGTCATTTATTACTAGAGATGTGAGCGGTAAATATGTACGGTATTTCTGCCGTATTTTTACATTAACATAATGAAAATAACAAATAAATGTTACAATAATGTGACGAAAAATATCATTTAAATGTTAAGCACATGTCACAAAAAAATGTCATTGAAATAATCATTAAGAAATTGGCATTTACTTAATTGAAAATTAAGTAAATGCCAAGAAATATTAGGGACGCGTCCGATAAAATCTCATTTGAATATCATAGAAATGCCAGGAACTGTTAGAGAAATATGGTAAAAGTATCGCCGAAATGTCGAAGAATATATATCTCTGTATTTAAACGTTTGTGGTCACACTGGACTAGGAATATATTCGTCATCTACTTGGAGTTTGAAATACCATCAAGTATCACTTTTTTTACGAATAAATACCATATTTTTGCGTAATTCGACATTTTTTGGTACTCCAAAATCGATCACATGTCGAAAGAAATACCAGTTTTGCAACGTGCACTATGCTACTATTTTTTCCCAAAAGTAGCATATCTAAAGAGTATCACGTCCAAATTTTAGGTAAAAATATTGAAAATTCACGGAACTATGATTTTTTGAGCGAATAAGTGTCTACCTCTTCATGATTTTTTTAAAAACATGTCGCCCTATTATTTCTTATAAATATATTTTTCGTACATCATCTAGAATGTTCACAGCATGTTGCGTAATTTTTTGAACCACTTCGGACGAATAGTTTGGTCAAAAATACCCTTTTAAAAATACCTGACTGGGTAGAATCGATCCAGTGTGACCACCGTTCTTGAATTTGGAAGTGTCACCACGAAGGGTTAATCGCCATTACGTTGAATATCTGCTTGAGTTTAACTAAAATCTTCCGAATAACCTGCAAAAGAATAAGATCAATTCACTATTTAATCTCAGATTCGAGGCTTACATGATGACTGGTGACCTGATGTTGAACCTGTCGCGAACGCAGCAGAGTACTGGCCTTCTCCCAAAGTACCAGAAGAAAGTGGACTCATTGAGGTACAACAATCACCACATACACCATCACCATAACAATCACCATAACAATCACCATCATCATCACAACTCAGTACCAACGAGTCCCAACGAAATGTTGTCACATCACCGTTCTTACAAAACAGCCACCGGTGGCTCAAACTCGGCTAGCACATCGCCGGTTGGGATAAGCAAGCGCGAGGGTATCATCACCGGTCAGTGCAATTTAACCGGTGATAACAAATCAAATGCAAACTTCGGTTACTCGAGCGGTTTCGTCAGAACATCGAGATCCGAGGATCATTTGCAATTTCAAAAGGATCCCTCGATGAGCGCTGTGGACATTGACATCGATGATGATGTCACATCCAGTTTAAATACACTTTTGGACACAAGACCTGACAGCGGACAGGGCGTTTCAAGCGAGCGTATTGTTTGGACTTACAACGCACCGGTCAGCTCGCCATCGGCTTCGGAACGCACTTCTTGCTGTCAAAATGGCAGCTCGTCACAATCATCGAGTAGCTCGTCGACAGAGGGCACAAGTCCGCAACGATCCCTCTCGCCCGCTTCCCCGACCTCGGTTTCTTCTTCCGTCATGTCCTCCAATTCTGGATCCCGCAGGTTTCCTCTGCCATCCACTACGAACGCGACACTCGGACCATCCGGCGATGGCGCCGCTAATCTCGCCAATAATCCTGGTGGGGCCAACAATTATCATCCGACTAACGGCGATCTCAGCCAATCCGAAGCCATCAGCAATATGTCCAGTCCGGACTACAATGACGAAGAGACTATGGATATTTTGAGTGCTCGTGACATTATGATGGTCAGTGATCCGAGTGACAGTGATTCGACTATATTGGCCAGTGAACCGCCACAGAGGAGGCTCAAAAAAAGTCATGCCTATTCAACGAATCAGGAAACCAGTGAACATAGGATAGTTATACAGGTTAAAGGACCTGACAAGGATTCTAACGCTAGGAACAGCAATAGTCCTAGGCAACCCAGGAGACGTGGAAATCCTCCTAGTCCCGCTGCTCCTGAACTTCTGGCACAGGGCAATCAGAACAATCAACGCAATTCCAGCGTGAGTTCAGGCAACCAGCCAGAATTTTGTGGTTATCAGGTATTTAGACAGTTTTTTTTGTTTTCCTTCGGTTTTTTTTCACGCTTTTGGGATTGGGAAGTGAAATCCTTCGCAACGCCGCAATTGTGACAAGAGTTTTGACACTGAGGAATGTTAGACGCACATGCATCCTACGTACGAGAGGTTACAGAACTGTCAAATTCAAATTACGTGCAGAAAAATGTGACTGTATGATTTATTGTTGAAAAAATCGGAGATACAATTTCCAGATTCTGTTGAGGGCTTGGAACATGTTTTTAAAATTAACTTTTCTGCAAAGCATTTCAAACACACTTTATAGGGTAGATTTAACGATTTTGGACATTTCAAGCATTTACCCGAATTCGAATGCTCGTGCTTACTAAAAAAATACTTCGAGTAGCAGCATGTACCTTATTGTAAATTAATCTTTGCAGTTCTATATAACTATTTCTTGAAAGTATGTTTCTTTTTTATTTCATTTCAAATACAACCATTTAATAATATTATATTATTTCAAATGCAATAAAGTAAAACTGCAAGTATGTGCTTGCGTTTTTCGCTAAATCCAGTCTTACAACTGCAATCCGTATTACTTTCGTTGTCTATGTATCCAGTTATTTTGTGAGGCTGATTTCTCAGATCGCGCGTTTGAACACAGACGATTTTTATCTTGTGAATCGTGTCGTCGGAAAAGATTACGTTACCGCAGCATTCAGCAATCTTTCACCTTTGATTTAATGCCGAGTTGTGCTCAAATGCAAGCTTCGGACATACCTAATAACATTTCCAAATATGTCCTCTGCCCAGTAAAGTGTACTTTTCTTTATTTGAGAGAAACGCTTAGTTTTTCTCCCTATAGTTCAACAGTACTATTTTTTGCATGCATGTTCACATTAAACTCTATGTACCTAAATTGAAAATGGCAATTCTGTATACGCTACACTGAAATGTATGGATTATGCGTGGTTAAGGATGTTCAGAGCAAAAAAATCTCTGTCTGATCCCGGATTTTGCTGGCTTATAAAAGAAAGCACGCCCAATTTTTTTTTGCTATTTTTTAAAACTACTTTAACCGGTTCATTTTTCAGTAATATGCGTCAATAGTTACGTATTTTTACATGAAAAGTTCGGGAATATCGAGACTTAGAGCAATGGAATTTACTGACTTTTCTTAAATCTTCTATTCGATTAAAAGACCAAACTCATTTTTATAGAGTGAATTGTTGCTTGTCTGTGCTTAAAAAAAATAATGAGCTAAGCGTTCACATATAATCACTATCATAGCTGATGTTAGACGTGAAAATATATTGACGCGCTTTGAAACGTCATGTCTGCTACGTGCGTTTCGTAAATCAAAAGCAGCGCTGATATTCGGTTTGGAGCACGGTATATATATATATATATATATATATATATATATATATTTAAAAAGTGACGTTATATATCATTGCAGTTTATTCATAGTTAATAGTAACGATTAAACAATGTAAATAATGTATATAAATGTTGAGGGGAGGGTTGCGCAGATCTTTTCATCAACTTCGGTTCATAATAATTTCGGTTGAACAGGCCCCAAATTTCGGTTGAAAACGTACAAAAAATAAAGAAAATCGTATATTACTGAGCCTCTCGAAAATCAATATGACCGTTTCCAATGTCAACATTATTAATTTTGTACACGAACTAGTATATAGGTCTTGTAACGAAGCCGAATTTCAATGGTCCCTCTTGCTGTTCACTTGTAAATCAAGAGACACGGTAGCGTCTCGACGCCAAGTATTAAAAGAAAATTTGTAATGCCTTACGAGACTCCTCACGACCGAGACGCTAGCGCTATTTAGTTAATTTATAGTAATGCTTTTATTCGTAATAATTGGTGAATTCGTGAAAAATGACTAAACTATGTGCGGTACCCAAATGTACATGTTATTTTTCGTCTGTACAATATTTCAGTTGATTTGGTAAGATTTGACGCGAGTTGAAGCACAACATAATTTTTTCGAAAATTCGAAATCCTACAAAAACCGAACTTTTTTATAGATTCATCCCCCATTCAATACCAATCCTCCTTTATCATGGCTTTATTTATAAAAAATTATTTAGCTCGATAGCTAAAAATTTGCGGAAGATTGAGATAAATTTAAACATATCTTTACATTTTTTTGATAATGATAACAAACAAAGACGTCTACCTGCTTCACATGTGTGCTAAATTTTAATCCGATTGTTAAAGCCGGTCTTAAGGTATGTAATTTTGAGTTTTCGGGAGAAAGAGATAAAGTGTTTCTGTCTCGGTCGTACACAACCTACGACGACCTATCCCGCCTCTTGTGGCGGAAGTCGGAACTAAAAGCCAAAGGGGACTACCGCCACCGTGGTCGGTGCAAGATTTGTATACCAGACCGTGGTTTTGTAAGATATTAGAGTTTTTTCAAACTCATACGTTCAAACAAAGTTCACGTCCATTCTTTTACGTCCTCAGAACATTCCAAGCACTCCAGAAAGTTGATTACACAAGAGAAATCCACATGAAGTGGATAAAATACTTTCCCGTAGTCTGTGCCCTTATTAAAAAAGGTTCAAAAGCTGTAAACTTTAAATACGTTCGAGGTACTTAAAGTGTTTACTACGTGGACGTAGTTTATACTTTACGTACATTTTTTTCGTGTAATCGTCTTTCCGACCGTCCTAACACGTTCAGAGAAATTCTAAGAGTGAACGTAGACTCTTGTATGACGTTTGTGAGTTCCAGAAATTTGTATTTCTGTTTTAACTTGTTGTCGAGTCACTACCGCGACTCTTGCGATATCCTACAAAACGTATTGTGAACATTTTGGGCGGCCATATTGGTTTTCCGAAGATTCAGTAATATTCTCCTTTCTTCATTTCTTGTACGTTTTTAATGTGAATTCGATAGTCCATACAAATGTATTTGTTGATATTATAAGCTTGTACAACTTGAAAAATATTCGAAACATAACGGCGTATATCGTAAAGTACGAAATTACACTTTTTTTTACCGACTATAGTCGCCAGAAAAATTCAATTCGGCACTCCCTTGGCTATTTATCGTTGCAGCACAGCTAGCGACAGATAAAACGTTGTCAAATCTAAAACACTTATTTCACCGCCGAATTTACCTCATTCCTCACTACGACAACCTCCGCAACTTTGGCCAGAATATCCTTATCGTTCTCACTTGTAACATCTGCCATAGAGACGCGTAAGGGAGAGTTTCACTTAACAATAACAATCTTGCTTCGTTTTTCGCAGATATTGGGAATTTGTACAGTTGGAAAATTGAGCGATCAATGACCATCGATAAAAAAAAAAACAACTGAATTATATAAATACGGTGGGGCAACATAAATCACCGACTATTTTTTCTCTTTCCTCGACAGTTAATTTCATATAGGCCTCAAGTGAAAACTATGAAAATTTCATTAAACAATATATTTAGGGGTAATCTAAAAAATTGGAATCTTCCGTTTCTGTAATGATCGGAATTTGAAATAGGTATAAATCGCGTCGCTTACGCTTTAATTTCAATTTTTTATGTAAAGAAAGATTCGATTGCTAAAATTACAGCAATATGATATTTGAGCTTTGGGCGACCTTTACAATATTTCTATTGTAAAGGTCGCCCAAAGTCAAAATCTTCAGGATCTTCGTTGTAGAGTTATAAAACCTGAATTTCTGAAGAATAGTGAAATATATATTTGATTTACTGTGCGCTACCGTAATAATCAATATTTCAGAAAGTTTAATTCGATTACAATTTAAGTTCTTCGTAACAACAGGAAAAATTGAAGAAAAAAAAAGAGAATTAAAAATATCAAGAACATCGGGTTTGGATAATAATAATGACAAAAAATGATTTTAATAGATTATTTAAAAAAATAGTGTGATAAACTATTTAAAAAGCTTTATTTTTTCTGGCAAATTTCTTTGATTGTATACTTTGTTTACGATACATGAACACGTTTTCGAGAATTTTTTGAGCTGTTATAAAACTTGATTTGTCCAATGCACGTAATTTAATGAATTCGTTTAATAATCCCGAAACCATATTTAGTAAACTAATATAGTAACAACCTTTTGTCATCATTATAATTAAAAATCAATTTGCTCAGTATCTTCAATGATGCTGATTTTATTCGGATCTTTCTCTCTTCGTGAGTTTCTCAAATTCTAAACAAATACATCTTTAATATACTTTCTGCTTATTCGCTAATGATAAAACCTTTACTCCAATGCCTTGCAAAAAAAAAAAGTAATCAATTATTTTGCGCCTGCCATCTCGTAAAATTCGTAGAATTTAATTTCCGTATTTTATAGCTAAAGAAACATAGTAGTATTTCAATTTAAAAAAAAATAAAATTAACTGAAATTAACATAAAATTTCACGCTAGGAGTTGAAGGAAAGCGAGGATGAATTTGTACATGTTGGTACATGCGATGAACAGAAGCAAAGCGGTGCATCGCCACCACAGTCAGCGGACGAGGAAAGCGATATCGAGAGTTTGCACAGCTTCCACTACAGTCCAAAAGCTGTTGATCTACCCTCCGCCGTCAGGCTCGCCAAGAGACTTTACTCACTTGACGGCTTCAAGAAGTCCGACGTATCCAGACATCTGAGTAAAAAGTACGTGTTAAATTGAACTTCAGTGCTGCCGACTCTCACTCGTTGCTCCACAACCACTTCAATTCTTTAAAGCTGATATTGCCACTGGGAATTATCAGTTTTATTTCCTTTTTTTCTAAGTTGCACATAAGGCATTTTTCGTCAGTACAGCCACTTAATTAAATGTAAAAACATCTTTAGGGGCACTTATTCAGTCAAACAGTGTCCTTGAGGAGAATAGAACGCTCCACACTAGTCAAATCAGTGCTAAATTTTTTTTACATGTTTTCACAATTTACTAATGATGTAATTAACAGTTCCGAGGTATTACTTACGTAGCACAATTAGTTCCTAATATATAAATACATTCACCAGCCGTGATTCGAATACAAATGCCCGATGTCATGTATTTTCGGGTAATTTTTAAAAATGATAAACGATAATTATAGTCCAATGATAACGAGCAATAGCTTATTTTGTCCAATTGATCATCATCAAATTAAAGCCATTTATATGCCTGATGCTAGGTAAGTATAGGATAATACTAACACTCAAAAATCTAGACGACAAAGCATCTTTCAACAAACACAATGAGATGTTGCTCATCATACTCGGACTGATATTACGCTTTTACGGTTTACGCTTTTAAACTGAATGAAAAAAAACATGATATCGAACATTTGCAGATATCAATCGATTTACTTTTCATATCGCAGCTGTGAGTGTATTTGTGTATTAAAAACTGATACTGTTACGTGAATAACACCTCGGAACTGTTTATTAAACTACCAGAAATTGTGGAAGCTCTTTTAAAAATTTAGCCCTTATTTGACTAGTGTAAAGCGCATTTTTTTAATAGTAAGCAGGAGTTTTTAAAACTAGATCCACCATTATTTATACCGGTTTCTCCTTTCAGACGCGTCAACAGGTTCTTCAAATAGTAGCACTTGTTTGACTTTACTGTACCGACGGTAGTACCTTGTCTTTGCAAATTTTGTTATTAAATTGTTGTTCATACATTTTCGCATAATTTTCTAGTCTATATACTGTTCATTTTTTACAAATAAAATATAAATCTTAAAACATCACTGAAAGTTCTCTTATATATTAAAAAAAAACTCTTGACACATTATAAGTAATTTCTGATGGTCGAAAAAAGTGGTTAAACTGACAAAGAATGCCTTTCACATGGGGGTTTAAACAAATAATAATATAAGAAAATTCTCTTTAATGATAGATAATAAATATATTTTTTGGTAAAATAAAATAAATTGGTAAATTTTATTGTAATGATATGATTATGAATGTTTCTTTATATTAAAAGAAATATTTTTATCCAAACTGACAATCGATCTCCCAAAAAGTGTAATTTAACGTAAAAGTGGTTTTTGCTTATTAACCCTCGTTAATACTCGAATTCAAATGAAGTTACAATTATTTTTTTTTTTTCATTCCGCCTCTACTATAACTTCATAACAATTGTTATTAATAATATATTGTTATTATATGTTCATTTTATTTACAGCAACGACTTTAGCAGAGCTGTCGCTGAAGAATACTTGAGGTATTTCAGCTTTGAACGGGACACGCTGGACGTGGCTCTTAGAAAGTTCCTTGCTCAGTTTTCTTTGACTGGGGAAACCCAGGAAAGGGAGCGAGTTCTTGTACATTTCTCTAAGAGATATCTCGATTGTAATCCCGGCTCTTTCAACTCCCAAGGTACGTTTATCCTCTGAATACAGGAATGTTATGTAACACGCTATGTTCACACCTGTTTTGTTATGGAAGACGAAGAATTTCCACGGTACTGAATGATTACAGATGCCGTGCATACATTAACGTGTGCTATAATGCTGCTCAATACCGATCTTCACGGTCAGAACATCGGAAGAAAAATGTCCTGTTCTGAATTCATCGAAAACCTCTCGGAACTCAACGACGGCGACAATTTCCCCAGGGAGGTGCTCAAGCAACTCTACACAGCTATCAAGTCGTGTCCACTCGAATGGGCCTTGTATGTGTCTATTTTTTTTCATTTATCATACTCGTGGTATTATTTATTATTAATGAATCGAAAAAATCCGAAATTCATGATTAGTAAATTGTTATGTTCAAAGCTTAAAATTGTAATTTGAGAGTTGAAATCAATAATTCGTAACTTTAAATACAGAATTCAAAGATAAAATATAAAAATTGAGAATTTGTAATATAAGGTTACAAATTTTTAATTAAGAAATCACAGTTTAATTCACAACTTTCAATGCAAAAATTACAATTTAAATTTACAATTTAAATTTACAATTAAAAAAAAATTTACTATCCGATATTCAGAATTTCAAGTGAAAAGTTCAGTGTTCCAAACTTTATATTCTAAGTTCAGTTCAGTATTAAAAAATTTTTAAATAATAAATCTGACTAAAGATACTGAACTCCTAGTTTCAATTCTACAGATAAACAAATTTTGAATCGAAAATCTAAAAAATATAAAATTCATAACTCGTAATATAAAAACAAACATTTTTAATTAAAAATTATAAATTGAAAATCTATTTATCAAAAATAGAAGTTTAGAATTTAAAAGCCGGGCCCTCTTGGCGTGAAGAGCCTATACATATAAATTTTCCTACATGCGGCTGCCGCATCGATACATTTTTACTAGAATAATCATTTATTGGGTTATACCCCAAATCAAAAAAATAAAAAACATCGACGAAAAGTCATTTCACTCGAAAATAAAGTAGCGCTTCTCCCACCCTTTGGCATAATTGTGAGTAATATGCATCTCATAAAGAAAAGGGCCTTGGCAATCTTGCAACAATCTTGTGGCAACTCTAAATTACATTACGTTCGAACAAAATCAACCCTCGTAAAAAGGCATAATTTATTATTGACTAATCGATAGTTTTTAATCGTAGTACGTAATTACGCAAATTGTTAACTGTTAAGCGAATTTAAAAAAGAAATCATTAGACTGTTCCAAAATTTCTAATTTTCGAACAGTTACAGGAACTTTAGATTAAATTACGTTCAATCATAACTAACCCCGGTAGAATTGCGTTGTATATTATTGAATAATCGGTGATTTTTAATCATAATTACATACATATTTCAAATTAACAACGTATTAAACATTAATCCAATTTAAAAACGATTAAATCATTAAGCTGTTTGAAAATTAGAAAATTCTTTATACGCTAGTCAAAACGGTGCTAAACTTTACTGGAAAATAAGGAGCTCTTTTTCCACCCTCTTATACAATAAGCTTGTGGTAACTCTAGATTGAATTAATTTCAAACATAAGAAACCCCCAGAAAATGCATAATTTTTAATCCGTGATTTCTAATCGTAGGGACGAAGAAGGTGACGACACAGCATCACAGGTTGTACAGCAGGGCGATGGGCCAGCGTTGTCTGGCGCCGGGAATCCATTCCTGGACGTGCCAAACGTAACTGGTGCTACAGAATTCAAAAAGGGCTACGTTATGCGAAAATCCTGTTACGATGCAAACGGAAAGAAAAGTACAAATTTGTTCTCAAATGTTTGTTCACGGGATCTCACGGTTCTACCAGTTTTAAACATTTGTGTTGTCTTTACAGCTCCGTTCGGAAAAAGAGGATGGAAGATGTATTATTGTACATTGAGAGAACTTGTATTATACTTGCACAAAGATGAACATGGCTTCCGAAATGACAGTTTGCACAATGCTATACGCATTCATCACGCACTAGCGACTAAAGCGTCGGATTACACGAAAAAGCAACATGTATTCAGGTTGCAGACTGCCGATCAAGCAGAATATCTCTTCCAAACAAGGTAATTATTAGCTACCACCCAAAAATTAGTATATTATACTACTAAAACGGGAAATGCGTGATTTTTGCTTAGGGTAAAGTTTGTTGCCCGAGCGTAGCAAGAACAGAATATTACCCGAAGTGAAAAGCACGCAGAACTTAATATTAGCTCCCGTGTAGATAGTGATGTAAATTTACCGATAAATTATATTAGTTATTACAATAATCGGTATTGCAACTGGTTACATTACCGGATATTTTTAGTAAAGAACGCGCTGCTAACCCTTAAATACCTATTATTAATTCAAATTTGCTTAAGGGGGCGTCCATTAATCAAGTTTTTATCAATTTTTTTACTCCCTCCCTCCCGTTCGTGATCAGCCATGATATTTCGACGGACTCCTCCCCCCCTGGCTCATTATCATGTGCTTTTTTCGTTATCGGACAGATGTAAAAAGGATAAAATATCCCTGGCAAACTGTGTCACCGTAGTGTTAACCAAAAATAATTAAAGTTAACCGACTTTTTAACCGAGGAAAGATAAGTCTCGATTAGCCCACTGTTTCACCAGCTTTAACCGACAATTTAACCGATTAAGAACGTTTCGTTCGGTTAAATTGTCAGTTAAAATCGGTTAAATTCACCAAACAAAATTGATTTTTTTTAAATTCGGTAAGAATGTCGGTTACAATCGGTTAATTCACCAGTAAAAATCGCTTAAAAAATAAAAATTTCGATTAAAAGCTCAGTTAAACTAGATTAAGCAGGGGCTAATCGAGACCGATTAAATCACCGGTTAAAAAGTCGGTGACACAGTTTGCCAAGGTGCACACAGCAATTGGCCATCTAATAATTGTCGCCATGTATTCGTAGCTTCGAGCATTTGTCATTTAAAATAAGGATTGCTAAATTTGGTGAATCTGCTGATGATCATTAATGTTCGCATGCAGTGTTTTTTGTAATGGAAAAGAATTTATTGACGAGTTAAAACATCTATAAACATTTCAAAACACACACGAATTTAGAAACAATCACGATTGTATATAGGCATAACACAATTGTAGCCACGAAAAATGCAGCAAAAGATTGAGATTGCAAACCTTTTCAAGTTCAACAAACCAAAATATTGATAAAAAAAATTAACCAGATCTATTCTTGCATTGCCCTCAAATAACAGAAGTGCAGGAAGATTTGTAGAACAGCACGTGTTCTACAAATTCTCAACCCAGAGAATTTAGAAAACCCATTGATTGCTTTTCTTTTTTCAGTGATTCCAAAGAACTTCAGTCTTGGATTGACACGATAAACTTCGTTTGTGCCAGCTTCTCTTGTCAACCTCTCGCAGGAGCGGTAGGTTCCCAACGAAAGTTTCAACGGCCTTTGCTTCCCTGCAGTCACACCAAATTGTCGCCTGTAAGCATCTCGCATTATCAGCAGTCATTGAAAAAAAAAATATATACATATAATTTATGGTGATTCACCATTTTTTGACAACTAACAAAAATTGGATCAAAATAGAGAATTCGATTCATTAAAAAGAAAAACCCACTTTGAGGATGCTTCATGCATACGTTTCCAACTAAAACTTTATGTCGATCAGAATTGCAGTACCTTGCGTAAAGAAATAGTGCAAAAATATATCAATACTACTTCATGTCGAAAAAATAGAATAGCAATCAATGTAGAGAAAAGTAATTCATTTTACGCTAACAACGAGTGGAACATATTATCCACAGTTCCTTGAAAGTCAAATTTGAAATTATAGATTGTTCTTGACTAGCTATAGCTTATTTTGTTGGTTGAAAGGCATTTCACAAATGCAACGAGTAATTGTCATCGTTTTACTCGTTAATAAGGAGAAAATTTTAGTTCACTTCGTAACTTCGATTTCTTTGTTCTCTTTCATAAAGAAATGACAGTTATTTGTAAACTATGAATATCATCAGAAATGTTTACCGATAAATTTATACAGTATCCATCAAGAAATAAAAAGATCAATCGTTTGTCAAGATCAAACTAAAATCACAAATATAAATTCCAAAAAACTACGAATAATATGCCCCATTGGTTATTAGCGTAAAATAAGTTATTTTTCTGTAAATTAATTGCAATATATTTTTTCTACATTAAGTAGAATCTCTTTAATTCAGATTCATTTTCGATTACTCTATTACACTCTCGAAAACCCGTACAAATAATTTATTTAATTAAAGTACGCGTTTGACCTGACTATACCATCGATGCCTCCTTAAGAGAATTTGTCTCTCTCGCACATAGCTCTCTCTCTCTCTCTCTCTCTCTCTCTCTCTCTCTCTCTCTCTCTCTGTCGCACTATTTTTCTTGTAATTCTCACAAAAAAACGACCGAATCGACTGAGGAGCCAGAAGGTTAACCCAATTGTACCATCCTTCCGCGTATTCCCTCAAAATGCAAGCCTAATCTGTGTTGTTTTTTGAGAGAAAACAGCTTTCGAAATTTTGAGATGTGGTGGGGGAAGTACCACTGCCTCTGAAGGAGGTTGGAGCACTCCACACTAGTCAAATCAGTGCTAAATTTTTAAAAGCGTTTCTACAATTTCAGATGGTTTAATAATCTGTTCCAAGGTGTTAATCACATAGCAGCATTAGTTCTTGATATTCAAATACATTCACAGCTGTCATATGAACAGTAAATCGATCAATATCTCAAAATGTCTGATGTCATGTTTTTTCATCCAGTTTTGTAAAAGGGTAAACCGTAATATTAGTCCAATTATGACGAAACATAGCTCATTTTGATCAGTGGAAGATCCTTAATCGATTGACCGTCCGGATTTTTTATAGTATCAGGCGTTCAAAAGTTATAGCCGTCTGTATACTTAATGTTAGGTTATGATAGGATAAACAAACGGTTGTATCTTTTGAACTACTAATACGATTTAAAAAAGAATATCTTTTAGTAAACAAAATGAGCTATTGGACGTCATCACCGAACTGATATTACGGTTTACCCTTTTAAATAACTGGATGAAAAAATGTAACATCGGAAATTTGCAGATATTGATCAATTTACTATGTTGATATCACAGCTGTGAATGTATTTGAATATCAAGAACTAATGCTGCTATGTGATTAACACCTTGGAACAGATTGTTAAACCATCTGAAATTGTAGAAACGCTTTTAAAAATTTAGCACTGATTTGACTAGTGTGGAGCGCTCCAACCTCCTTAAGAAACAGTGTTACCTTCCCCCCACAATTTTCAAAATTTCAAAAGCTGTTTTCTCCCAAATAACTACGCAAATTGGGCTTGTATTTTGAGATAATACGAGGAAAGATGGTACAATTGGGCTAAGCTTTTGGCTTCCTGAAACTCAAAGCCATTTATCCAGGATTACCGAAAAAAAACAAAAAGTGAGGTTATGTGTGAGAAAAACAGACTTATAGGTGTTTAACATTGGGCGAAGAAATTTGCACGGGTGTATCACTGCTTCTTAAATCAAACTTTTGGTTGGGAATGTTATGATATAAATCTTTCTTGTGTTTGACTACACCAGGAACTTTTTTTAAAGCGCTACATTATTATTTTGTATTTAAATATTTATTGTTATTTTTATTTATACTTGAAGGTAGGAAACAATATACTATTTTTATAATTTAATCTTTTTTATCGTTAGCACGCCGAGCGCTCATTTAATCTTAATTTCACGAAAATTGCACACAACAGCAAAGAACACACGAATGATCAGTCCGGAAATTGATAGCGCGCTTATTAGACGTAAATCATGCGTTAAGTAGCACGTGTTGTCGCAAATAGCAGTGACAAATGTGTAGAACGTCGCTTTAATTCAGATTCATGTTCGATTTCACTAGTTACCCATTGAAATAGTGTACAAGTAATTACTTAAACTTGCTACGTGATTAATTAACTGTAGCATCGATGGCTCCGTGGATCAAACTTTTGATTGGGAATGTAATGCTGTATATCTTTCTTACATTGGATAACGCCAGCAACTTTTTTTGAACAGTCCAATATTAGTTTTTATTTATTTATTTATTTATTTATTATTTTAATTTATACTAGAAGGTAGGAAACTGTATTCTATTTTCATAATTGTTAAAAAAAATGGTGTCAGCCTAACATATATCTTTTGTTATTAGCACGCCGAGCGCTCGTTTAATCTTAATTTCACGAAAAATGCACACAACAGCAAAGAACACACGAATGATCAGTCCGGAAATTGATAGCACGCTTATTAGACGTGAATCATGCGTTAAGTAGCACATGTTGTCGCAAATAGCAGTGACAAATGTGTAGAACGTCGCCGCCACTTTAAACCCGTGCCTAATGAAACGACTGCGTCTGTGTGTTGTTAATTGGCAGTCTTCTTAACACGAGACTATACATAATTGTTTTTTATGCTTTTCTTTTTTAGCGGGAGCAATTGCGGGACCATGAAGAGAGGGTTAATAGACTGGAGGCAGAACTCGACGAGCACAGGCGACATCCTGCCGAACGGGGTGCCAAAGCTCTTACCGTTCAAAATTACAAGGAAAAAGATGTCTACCTACATTATGAGGTTTGTATTTCCATTATTTCAGCAGTGCAATCAGAAACTGTACCATCATATTAAAATTATTCGATCGAAAATAATTTGCCAAATGTCACAATGTGCCCCAAAATGTTACAACTGATGTAAAACAGTGCACCAGGTGCCAACAAGACACTATTTTATTTTTTCGATAAGTTGTTCAATACTTTATTTGTTTCATTCGATGCAGGATCATTCGATTGATATTTGGGGCATTCCATATCAAGTGGGTCACCCAAATTTAGCATGGTTGCAAAAAGTGTTGATAATTTTTTTCAAAAGGTGTTTAGAGTATCACGAACATCCACAAATTATTTCAGGATTTCAGCATCTGCGGTTTGCCCAAAATTTAATAACGATTTTTTTATTTAATTTTTTTCAATTCGCTGTATATTCAAAATTACCGAGGGTACAAAAAATTTGTGCCTCTATAAAATTTAAGTTTTTGAATGTAATTTTTAATCAATAGTGTTCCATACACGTTCAAAAAAAAAAAAAAATGTCAACCATTTTTTGACAAAATAAAGTAATTATATTTTTTTTTCGTTGAGAGAGACCATTCCGATTTATTACTTGATACTTGTGCCACACGCGCTTCTACACAAAATGAATTTGCCACGACATAAAACCATCCATTACACTCAAGATTTTTTTTTGCCAAACGCATACCCAAAAATCGTTATTTTTTGCGCATTTTTCACAATTAAAAAAAAAAATTTAGAATAAAGAAAAAATCTGGAAAAATTCATATGTATTCGGAAAAATTGGCGATCACTTTCATTCGAAAAAAACGTTAGGTGTCGGGTGATTTGTTCAATAATTTTTTTATTCATCAATTTGTTAATAACATTTTGGAATTATTATTATGCAAAATCGATTTTTTCAGCACCTTTTACATGCTTGATTTTTTTCCGATTTTTACCGATTTCGAACATTTGCCCCATCCCTGTACCTACTATACATCCTTAAATTCTAATCCAAGCAAAATTTTCTTTTCTTTTCTTTTTCTTTTTTTTTCATTAGACACATAGCTGTAAAATTCTTATAGAAATAACAAAATATGTTCTATTACAATTTTGTTGCAGTTAAAAAGATACAAAACGTACGCGTACCTATTACGCTCAAGACTGGCATTCACGGAAGTGGAGCCTTCGTTGGTGGACAGTTGCATCGGCGAGGTTGACGAGGGTGGTAGCGGTGCGTTGTTAAACGCCGAAGTCGCCCTGGTACCGCCGCCGGTTCCCGATCGACCAGCCACAAATAGGTATAGTTACAGGGCTGCCATTTACAACCGTAACCTTCTCAATGATCAGGACTACAGCGGGGATATTGGTTGACGTGTAATGGGTGTTTTTTCAGCATGGGTGGTCTAGTCTGACCTGCATACGTAGGCAGAAGCATCAGTTAGAAAATTAAAAGAAAACATAATAAAAAGAGAAAGGAAAAATTTTAAAAAATTATCTCCTAACAGTACAATTAATTTTTCATGTTAAATGCTTTAATGGAAATTATCGTCACACATAATCCAATTAAATTTTCGTTAATTTCTAATTTATGTTCAATAATTTACAGTGTTTTAATGCATCAAAGAATTATTGAATAATTTTTCATACGAGTTTTTTGTTGTTGTTTTAATTGAGCAAATGTTGAGCAAGCTACTGTTGCACTCGCCTGCATATCCAGATTCCTAGTCCATTCGTGGCCCAAAAAAAGACGTTTGGTCATTAGATCGGTTTTGACTGATTACGTAAATGTAAATTACGAGCTACACAAGAGATGGTTAATATTCGGAAAAAAATGGAAAAAATACTTCCTTTTTCAGAATAACTGAATAATTCTTCGACAAAATTATTATTATTTTTTCATAAAGAGATGGAGAGTGCTTAATTTTAGCAAAATTGGAGCTCAATTTTTGTAATCATTAAGACGGTTGATACCATAAGATATCTAAGTGGCTAATTCATAAAGCATATTTCGGGAAAAAAAATCTAGAATTAACGTTAAAATCGGTAAAAAGAAATGATTTCTTGAAGAAGCTGAAGAAAAACGTTTTTCTTCGGAAGTTGTCGTGAATCAGTAATTTTTTATTTTTTTGTAATCTCAATGTTTCGATTTTTTCCCGTATGACTTTACAGAAGCGATAACAAATATTTAGGAATGACTTGATTAGTGTCAAGCGTTCCACCAATTTCAGGCAAAAAATGGAAGTGTCTATTGGGACCACACCGTAGAATCACGGTATACCGTGAACGAACACACGGTATACCGTGACCCAACGTACGATATAATTACATTCTTCGAGTAATTATACCGTGCACGGAATAGGTTCCTATGGTATACGGTATTGGAATTTTAAATCAGAATATGCCGTGATACCGCGCACGGTTTTAGATACCTCAGAAAAATGTACGCAGGGTCTCGAGGAGGTAACTGAAATACCGTACACGGTTTAGTAGCACTGTTGTGCCCGAAAAGATAGATAAAATAAAGGGTCTTTCCGATTTAAGGATTAGAATCCACGAGATTCCCAAATTAAACAGATATTTATTCAAATGAAATTAAATGCGATAATTCGTTGTACGAATTATCCCGATATATAGTACTACATTTTTACAAGTTTGCGAGTCTAACTCGAGCTCAACCGTTCGATTCGAATGTTTAATTAAGACTGAATTTACTTCTGATTGATACTCACCAATTTGCCTAAAATTGGTGCATATGCATTTAATGCTCCCGCGCTAATTGCTCTATCAAACGACACCGATTCCGCGCGCGATATTTCGCGAACTCTTTCGAAATCGTTCGATTGCCGAATTTCTCCAAAAACGTCTGACGAAGTTCCGCAAAAAACTTATCCCAGAGAAAAGTGGCAAACCACCGAACAATTTATTAATTAAATTCCTTTTAAAATTCGGGGCGCAACAGCACGGTATGGTCCTAAAAAAATTGACACGGTCTCGACGTGATAACCGCGATGCCATGCTCATAGGTTGAAATTGCCATAGGTTTAAGTGAGTGTAGTTTCGTTCATGTAGAGAATACCGTTTATTAATTATTCTATTGATAATCGTATTTATTCCAATTTTATGAGGACTACGTCTTAACAAATTATAAGACGACTTCAGCTTAACAAATAGTTACAAAATGGGATGTGTATTCCTGCGGACGGTAATCTTGGTATACCACTTCCCCGTCGGATACATCTATTACAATATTAATTACGTATTTTAATAAGTACGATTATCAATAGAATACTTAATAAATCGAAAAAGTATATAACTAATATGATCCTAGATTACCTACGATCAGGTTGTTGGAGCTGAAACTGTTTGTAATTGTTATATGACGGTATTCACAGCTCATCCACTGTCGATTTGTCATATTTTACACAAAAAACATTTTTCTTCCATGAAATATTTGTTCCAGGATTGTATTCTCTACATGACCAAAACGACGCTCACTTAGACCTATGGCAGTTTCAACTTGTTTGGTTTTGATTTGAAATATACCGTCTGCGAAACCGTGCACGACATCGCGGTTATCACCTCGAGATCATGTCAATTTTTTTAGGAGGCTACCGTGCTGTAAAACCGTGTACGGTATCTCAGTTACCTCCTCAAAATCGTGCGTAAATCTTTGTGAGGCATCTAAAACCGTACATGGTATCACGGCATGTTCTGATTTGAAATGCCAATACGGTATACCGTAGGAACCTATTCCGTGCACGGTATAATTGCTCAAAGAATGTGATTATACCGTGCGTTGGGTCACGGTATACCGTGTGTTCGTTCACGGTATAACGTGATTCTACGGTGTGGTCCCAATAGACACTTCCGCAAAAAATATACATTATTACTGTTAGAGAAATAATGATATAAAAAATATCTTTCATTTAATTATTTCTGCTAGTTTTTAAATAATGTCAAAACATTCAAGACTAAATGCAGTAAATTGTAGAAGAGATCTATTTTTTTTTAAATATTGCTTTCCATTTTCCAAAAAACCGAATTCCTACGTTTATTGATCATTCAATGATCATTTATTGAACATTTATTGATATACACGGACCTGTTCATTCTTCTGTATGATGGAGCTTTATTCTAATTAATCAGTAGTGTAAAAGTTGCGATGCGACTTTTTATTTCGAGAAATAACGAAACATAATATGTTTTTTTTACTAAAATCTGCGGATTCTTAAGTTAAAAAAATTATAATTCTAGAGTATTAATATGTTCGAATCTCATTATTACTGGCTAAGAATTATTCACAATTATTCGATGTACAAAGTATTTTTGACCGACTTTTTTGTACTGTATATGCCTATCAACTTGTGTTGGGTTTGGAAAGCTCGATCGCTTTAAATATCTCGATTTAGCCTCTTAAAGAGACAAGATTGCATTTTAGAATACAAAGAAAAAAAATGTCTACAACGTTAAACCTCTGTTGACAAACGAAGAAAGCACAAACACGGTTATATAGGTTTACAAATTTAAAAAAAGCGACAACGTGCGAATTTCGTTGGTTTAAGTTATTCAAAAGAATGCTATACGACGTGGTGCTGGTCTTTTTACATGTTACATGCGTATTATGTATATTTTGTAACCTTCTGGCTCATGCTTTGCGTTATAATCGTTAACAGTTCATTTAACAAATCTCATCTAACTCATCTATTGTATCTCACATTAATTACGGTAAAAATGGTGACTCTCGTGCTTCTGTACATCCTAACAGTACCACAGAATCTCTAGATTACTTTTGTAAAGCTAGATTATGGTTTTAGAAATTTCTTGCTTTCTCATTATGCTCAATATCGCATTTTTAATTATTAATATATATATTTTGTTCTCTCGATATTTATTCACTGTACGAGTTCTGCGACCTATTAGAAATAGGACATCCGTCAATTAGTATTATATAGATTTTGCAACGATATGTGTTGGATTTTTATATCGCATCACTAATGCGAGAAGCTAATAAGCGTTAATTTTTTTGGTTTCTTTTTTTCGTAATATTTGGAAACATAAGCGCAGATTTTTTTTTGGCATTCGTTTCAATAGCTTTAAAGGCAGCAAATCTTTTGGATTATGGATACTTCAAAAGTTTATGACATAAATATTGTCGAAAATTTTACTGGTTTTTTTCTTTTTTTCTTTTGCCGAAGTTTAAGTGTTTTACGTTAATAAAATCCTCATGAAAAATTGGTTATCGTTTTTACAAAGTTTTATGGGGATACTTGACGAAAGCGAAAGTAGTTTCGTTATGCAAAAAGTGTTTACAATCCAGAGACATGTCCATAGTATCTGATTTAATAAAATGTTAATTGGTTAATAAAATTTTCCAAGGTGCATATTTTCATTCGGTTCTTGACAAGACTAATCCACATTTTTTTCATTAAAGTGGCATTTCTAATCCTTAAAAAATTCGAATATCTTCACTAAGTAAATAAAATTTTAATAGTACGAAAGTTTTAGTTAAGCATTTTTTAAGAAACAAAATAAGCGGAATAACAGTTCCGCATTAACATCAGTAAATAATTTTTTTTACCTATTCCAATGCTCCGTAGTTTATTCTGATTGTCAAGAGATGCTCTTAGAATTGACCTCGTAGACAGTTAATAGTGCATTTTACACTAATTACGACGGTTTGTTTAACAATCAAAGTTTTCGCTAATTAATGACAAATTGTCATTTTTTAACGGTTGATGATCGAGCATCCTGGAGGCAAAATTACAGAACTTTTTCAGAAGAATGGAACATTCCGCATCTGGAATTCGAATAGAAAATCGATTAATATTTTCAAATGGCCGATGTCATGTTTTTTCATCCAGTTTATTAAAAGCGTAGACCGTAATATCGGTCTTTGTTTATTGAAAGATGATTTATCGTCTAGACTTTTGATACTATTAATAGTTAAAAAAAATAGAACTGTTTGAGTATTCTATCCTAACCTAATATAAGGCATACAAATTGCTCTAACTGTTGGGAGCGGATACTATAAAAAAATCTGGATGGTCAATCGATTAAGAATCTTCCAAAAATCGAAATGATCTATCCTCTGTCATGGTTGGACTATTAGAATGGTATTAAAAAAAAACAAGTTTTTCAAAAATTGCACGAAAAGACATGATTCTCGACATTGGCATATATCAGTCGATTTTTTATTCGAATCACGGCTGTGAATGTACTTATATATTAGAATCTAATTCTTCTACGTGAGTAAACTCTCGGAACTATTAATCAATCCAACAGAAATGGTAAAAACGGTTTTTTTTTTTTAATTTAGCACTGACTTGACTAGTGTGAAGCGCTCCGCACTCCTTATTGTTTTCGCTAATCCATAATTTTTAATCTTTTTCTGGATTAAAAATACGCGCAACAATAGATGTCAGTCACGAGAAACAAAATGTATTACTGATTCCAGTAATCCAAAGCCTTTCATCCTCGTTAATTAAATAAATCCTGCAGAATGTAACGATGTGGAACGAATGCCAACACTTTCCGCTCATTCACAAAGATTAAAAAGCATGAAAAAAATATAAGTAAAAATAACTTTTTCAACAAATGTTTACGCCGCATTTGCAACATCTTCATTTCATATCTGCGCTTAAAAAATCCAAAACACGAATTATATCCACGAATAAGCAGAAGCGATAAAATGATTAAATGTTCCTAATGAAAAAATTATTTAGAGATACATAATACAAAAGAAATCGAATTATTTACAGGAGAATTCAAATAAATAATACATTATTTTCAATTCATTTCTAAAATACGAATAATTGACTAAAAGCAATTTTTTCTATTTCTTAAAAAAATAAACGTAATTTCAAATAAACGCAAAAAATTCTCAGTATTTATTTTTAAAGGACAATTTTTTTTTGCTTGCAAGGAATAATTTATTAGTCAGCTGCTGATTTTTGGATATACTTACGTCCGGTATTATAACATATTTTCGCATCAGCGACGCGATATACTTGAAATTCCTTATTTTCTTTACCAAAAAGCTTTCTGATTTGGCAAACGAAAAAAAAATTCCATTATTTGCTCCTGGTGCGGTAAAAATTATGAAAAAGCGAAGGAGCGATATTCTAATCCGATGGCCAAAGAAATGGAATCTCTTTTTAAGTCGCTAGTTGAGTTAAGGATCATTTTTTTTGTAGTTTGTATCGCGTAGACATCGCAATTGAAGTTGTGTAAGAAAAAAGACAAAAGAGAGATTGATTACGAGGTAAGCATTGGAAAAAATATGTTCTGCGAGCCAAGACTGGAAAAAAAAGATCATCAAATTGTGTTGTCTTAATTATATTTTTTACTTAGGCTGTTAAATCGATGTATCAACCACTTTTTTACAGCCATGTATACGATAATTTGGCATTTATTGTTTTCCTTAAAATCTGTTATCTACACTGTTAAGGATGCTTCTCGCATATATTCAGACCAAAAAGTAAGATGTAATGAGAATTTCAAGTAGTTTGTGATCCGAAAAAAATCTGGAAAAAAGACACTAAGATTGAAGTTTAATAATAATGATGCTGAAAAATTATGAATAAAATAGTTCAAAATGATCGTATTCAATAAAAATTATAATCATACCTGGGCATTTTTACACTTAATAAGAAAATCGGTGTAAACAATCAATTGCATGGAATTGTTAATCGATCCGAGTTTTTAATCCGATTACTCCGATATTTTATATTGACAAGAAAAATTAAGCTAGGATATTAACTGCAAAGGAGGAAAAGAAACAAACGTAAAAATACAAAAAATTAATTTGTCGAAAAAGCTACTTTTCAACTATATTGATTGAGAAAACAGTTGGGAAGAATTATTTTCATTAACCGGAAACTGGCTTGGTCGTTAAAGGGTTAGGCATCCTATACGAATATGTATATCAATTTTCATAATGAAAATATTAACAGTGTACGTATAATACGATTACGTGCGATTTTATCGCGCCAAAGTTCTTCCTCGCCAATTTATTAGTAGGAGATATATTTTTGTTATTTAATTTAAAATAATAAAAATTGGTTGATACACGCGTTATTTAGTTATCCCCGAAATATGTCCTTCCGAACGATTCTGGATGGCCCCGATGGTACTAGACCAGCGTTCTTCATTAATATTTAACAAAGTATTCGAACTGAGATTTAGATAGTCAGGTAGCATTTTATAATAATCATTTACAAACTTTGTTGCAGTATTACGTAGCGATAGTAATCGAAAAAAATATCCAAATTAAAATTTATATAAATATAGTATTAAAAAGAAAAAAAACAAAGTAATTCAACGACTGTAATCGTTCTTGAAATTGCTCGAAAGTTCTTAGCTGCAACGAGTGGACGTTTGATTGATAAAACGATAAAATGTTCACCTGACGAGGATTCGAGCTCCTCATAAAGTTACACATCGATCGTTAGAAATGAGAGAAAAAAATTACAGTTATAAGTAAGCATTTATTTCATTTTCGCTTCGAAGAAAATAAAAAACAGAAAAAATAATCAAAAAGCTCAGCTTTCAGCTATTAGTTACATATTTACAAAAATGCGTAGTTATCTGTCATTCCATAAAAGTTTAAAAAAAACACTAGCATCAGGGATGTTGTTTTTTTCTTAGGGAGTGTATTAATTAATATCTATGATTGACTAGTCCAAATAGTGTCTTAGACATGGTTCCTGTAAGTCATAACCGCTGCCCAAATTTTTTACATAAAAGGAAAACAACAAAATATAAATTATTTCGTTAATTTTTCGTATTTTTTATTGTAGTTAGGTCTTCAATCCCGTCTCCCATTTTATTACTGTCTTTGTACACATTCGAAAGAGAGAAGAAAAAAAGGTTTTCATCTATTTACCGAGTAATTATAGTGTATAGGGTCCTTGTATATAAAAAAAATAAATAAATCTGTAATATATGTGGATAACATTAATGATTATAAAACGTATTATGCTAATGGCAATAAAAGAGAAATAACATGTCTCCGAATAATAAAATATATCGTACGAAAACGTTTTTGTATTGGCTTCCTATAGCGTTGGAGATTGAGTAGGTACTGAGGCCTCTAATAATTTATCACTTAGTAGCACTGAATTCAATTATTATTTTAACACTCTTTCTCTATTTTCGATACTGCACTTTTCTTACTTCTTTCACACAGCATGAGCATGGTAGATATTTTTTTATGTCGGAATTCGTGAATAGACTAACACCACACATTTCTTAAAAGTATAGTATACGTTTTATACTTTCCCTAACGAAGCTTAAGAGATACAACGTATTTTATTTTACATGAGAAGGCAGAACGAAACCTGCTGTATTTTCAGCAACAATTGTTTTGTTATTGCATGATGAATCTAAGGTAAAGGCGATAAATGAATGAACACTCGTCGAATTTTTTTTTATTGCTACTGCTAAATGTCCCAACCGAATTATACTTAAAATTGAATGCACAAATACTGAAAGTTTTTATGCATAAATCGACATACTAAATTTAGTGTACAAGTGCGATGAAAAATGGATGAATGATATAGTAACATCAATCTTAAAACTATTGTATTTTAATAATTTACTTTGATTCTATTGTAAAAGTACTTTAATTTTAATACTTCTCCTTCAATTTTGCTGCTAAAGTGAATTAATTTTACATCGCAATTGTACATTATACTTAATTTACCAGTTTGAGCGTAAAAAGTTTCAAACATTTTGAACAGTCGTGAAATACTGCTGGATGTACTTTTTCAAGTGCTAACCAAATCTCATTGATTTAGTTAGCACTGAAGTAGTACATCGAGCTTAAAACTGAATGTACAAGTACACGAAGTTTTTCTGCATAAACATATATACTAAATGTAGTGTACATGTGCGATTGAAAAAAAAAATAATAATCGTATAGTAATAGTAACGCTAAATTAATTTTATTATAAAAGTACTGCAATTTTCATATATTTGTTTTAATTTTACTGCAAAGCTAAACTCATTTTACATCACAATTGTACATCAACCTTAATTTTCCAGTTTGTGCATAAAATGTGCCAACCAAATCTCATTGATTTTATTCTCACTTCAATAACTATTTTTACTAAATATTTTTATGGAAAGACTGGGATATGATGTGAAAACATCTTTGCCCCCAAACGTCCTAAAAACGTCGAAAGCGATGATGAAAAGTTTCCTGAGGACTTATGGTAGTGATGTGCAAGGAAATAAAATGGCGAAAAATGTCGTTGATTCTGTGTATAGATATAGATTCGCAAATAAGAGATTGATTGAATCAGAATTTAAGAACTTCGTAACAAGAGCAAAAGCTGGACAAATAATTGTCGATGCTAAGAACATTTATTTTAAATAATAATAATGCCAAATAATGATAAATAAATTATTTTAATAAAGAATTGTTCAATAAACGTTTAGAAGAGTTCATACATTTTTCTTTTGAGTAATTTCTGATTTTTGTGAATGATCAAGAGTCGTGGTAGCGACCCGACGCCAAGTTAAAAATTACATTAATATTGCCTTCACACGACGATTTTTCTGTCTGATTTTGAGTGGACGGGCTATTACTCCTGATTATGTTTTCTCTAGAAATATTTTACGTTTTTCAACTTTAGAAATATTATTTTAAGGAATGGTTGAAGAGTCGCGCACTTGTTTTATGTTTTCGTAGAATCATGCAATATTATGTATTTGAAAAATACAAGATGAGTAATTTATAGAAAGTAAGTCAGGTAAAAATGACTGATTTTAAATAATGTTTATTTCACGCGTAAAAAAATATTTCCTTGTAATATTATCATATAGAAGGCTTTTAAATCTTATTCCGTGATATTCAAAATCCTTCTATATCATTATAAAATTGATTCAAGTATTCATCGTCTTTGTAGTTTCTGTAATACAAATATGAAGAAAAGAGCTATTCTAGTTCAATCTCTGAATAAAATATTTACCTTCACAACTTATAAAATTACAACTACGTAACGAATTTTCATTGTGTTTTATGTTATGAGGGATTATATTGCATGGACGAACACATAAAATAGTTAATTTATTACATCGAGCCGTTTTTAAATGCCATGAATAATAACCATATTTAGATCTTATATTATTTTACAGTTCCACAAGATAAATAGTTGTAAGAAAAAGACAGCACCTAAATTTGTGCTATAAAAATCTCAGAAAAAGCGAATGAACTAACAGAATAGTATATTATGCAACAAGGGCGTAAAACGTACGCCCGTGTCGCATACGATATTTTTTAGCAGGACGTGCGTAAAATTCGCATTGTGTTTAGGGGAATACAACGCGGGGGTCCAGGGGCGAAGCCCTGGTCGGATGCAGCGGTGAAGCCACTGCTGGGGTCCAGGGGCGAAGCCCCGGTGGGGGGTTGGGGGGGGGCGAAGCCCCCCCCACTGAAGACAGAAATAGATTTATTATGCATTCGCAAAAAAGACAGAACGTGTTTAATTGTGAGTAAACTTTGTTTATAATTATAATTACTTTATTTGGTAATATAATTATTAATTATTGCATATAACATATAGCATCACAGAGAAAATGCGCTCAATAATACTGAATTTCTGATTTGAATTTCTGAGTTACATTTCACGAACTATTTCTTTTTTTGTAACTGTTATGGTAGTTTTCACTTTTTTGGAAGCTGGAGCATTATCTTCATCATTAAAAGCGTCCGCGATTCGCATTGAAATTCTTCTTTTGTTACCCGTCGAATCTTCGATATAACCTTCCGCGGTTTGTCCCGACTTCCAACCACCGTGGCGTTTTAGCGTCGTTATATCGGCACCGCTGTCTTAGTGTGAGCGAGAGAGTTAGAATTAGGCTAGCCGCACGCTCGCGGCGCCACTGTTTTATATGTGCCGTACAACGTTTTTTTGAAAAACGTGGTAAAGAAAAGTAAAAATAATTTTTTTATTTTACGCACACTGTTTCATAAAGTTGCATTTTACGCACTCATATGGGTGTGTAAAAACGAATTTTACGCACACTATGCTAAAAAACATTTTATACATTTTCCAAATTAATTAAATACAATAGAAATGTTTCTTTTTTACTTCAACAATTTATTCACTTCATTAATTTTGGCAGGGAATTTGTATTATTTAAACCGACTCAAAGCAAAGGTTCATTATATTTAGCAATATTTACATATATTGTAAATGGTACTGCAAAGTGTACGTTCATTGAAGGTTTTTTGTACCTGGCTGCATGATGAAAATAACATATAACATTCAATATGTTTGTTCATGGATCCTAAATAATGTCTGTAAAGCACAATTCACAAGGTGTACACTTCAAACTGAACATGTTCTATTAAGCGAAAACTTAATTAATTCGATTAATTTGGTTTAAAGAAAACCAATTTGCTCAATCTAATGAAGGACTTTAAATTTAGCTACCACGGGATTAAAAAATTCATTAAAAACCACCATTTTTCCATCCCATATTTTTCTTGTATAATTTTGCAGTTCCAAGTTGTAAGTAGTTGTAAAAAAAATACAGCACCAAAAATTTGTGCCGTAAGCATTCGAGAGAAATGTACGTAATGTCCTCCGCAACAGTACTTATACACTTGCCACAGTAGTCACAAGAAACTTGTCACAATAGTTTCTATAATAATTCGCCAGTTTTATAACTGTCAAACTATAACAAATTTCTAAGGGACAAAGGGAAAAGGAAGAAGAAGAAGTTGGTTGAACAGAAAATATTTAATATGTTTTGCAAAATAATTTAGTATAATAGAGATATTTTTATTACTTAAAAAATGTATTGACTTTATTAACTGTAAGTAGAGACTTTGTAATGATTACATCGGCGCAAACTGAAGGTTCAATATTTTATTTTATTTTACATTATATGCGGGCGTACCCATTTGGTCGATTTTTGCAGCTACGAGTTTCCACATATAATATATTTAACAATATTTATATATATTGTTATCGATTGCGTGTACCTTACAAGTGTTCGTTCATTGGTCGTTTTTCTGCACCTGGCTACGTGGTAAAAATAATAGATAAAATTCATTTTGTTGCATGCACACAGGGACGAACTGGACACATCTTGAGCGCCTGTGAAAATGAGCTGCCGATTTAACCCCGTGTTCTACTTAGAGCTGCAGAAGAGCTGTGCAGGATCCGGCGTGCCCGTGTAAATCGCAGCCGACCTTCGTTATTCAAACATCGTACAACTATTACTACACTGTCAGTAAAGAAGAAAATAATAAAAAATACAAAAAATAAACTCAATGAAAAAGAAAGTTATTCCGCGATTCAAGATATTATAGCTTGTCATGACAAGAGATATTAATGTTTAGATGTTGAGATAATGAAAACGACAAGATAAAATGTAGAAAAAAAACATTGCGATCTAAAATCAAACGTCTCTATCGGATTATTAGCTAATAAAAATATTATAAATCGTGAGACAACTGCCACTAAGCAGATAAAATACACTACCCACACACAAAGTTTATTACTCGGATGTAATCAAACCTACATTCTTATTCGACTAAAAAAATGGGTGCATTAAGAAAGTGAATTATGATTTGTTCAATCAGTTGCAAAAAATAGAAGCCTGAACTTTTTTTTTTTTGAACTCTTTTAATTCTTAGTTGTTAAAAACACATAGTAAGTCTTGTTATAAATATAATTTCTGGAAATTTGGAACAAAAATTATGCCTTGAGATACTATTTAAAAATTTATTTAAATCCTAGCGGACGAAAATAAAAATAAAGGTATAGAATTTCTTTTGGAATCCACTTAATTCCTAGTAATAGAAAAAGAAATCTATCGACTTTCTTTTGGAATCGATTTAATTCCTAGTGAATGAAAATAAAAATTAAATCTGAAAACTTTTAAAAAATTTAATTGCTCGTTATTAAAAATAAGAATTAAGGCGACAGATTTTTGTTGGAATTTATGCAATTCGTAGCAATTGAAAAAAAAGTCAAGCGATCAAAAACTGTAATCGATCCTGAAGATATTTTATTTGCTTGAATCCTAATGATGGAAAACATAAATGACGCTTGAGACTTTCATTCTTGTAATTCAATTAATTTCTAGCAGTTGAAAACACAAATAGAGCCTAAGGACGTTTGTTTTTAGAATTTACCTAATTTTTAGCAAATTAGTAAAGAACGGTTTCCTATTACAAGAGAATACGCTTGACGTACCTCGTTTAAGTACTTAATGCGTTAATCGTTTCTCGATAAGTTTGTTTTCTCTTGTACAAAAATTATTTTCATTTTCTAAGTATTTCAAAGTGTATAGTGTAGAAATGCCAAAGACTTGCATTTAAATGTATTTTATTAATATTATTATTATTATTATTATTATTATTATTATTATTATGCATTTTTTTACCTTTGTTCGGAGTTGTAGATCTGATTCGTCAATAAAACGATATACGACGATGCATCAAAATATTTTTATGACTTTCTGGAATTTCACACGTTACTCACTAATTCAATCAGTGCTAAGTACTTTTAATCGTTTATATAAAGATTGACGAATTAATTGACTAAAATGAAGGATTATTCGTATTATAATACGCGGGAATAATCCAGAATAAAGTTCATAGCGATGGATTTACAAAAATAGAAAAGCGAGGGATTTTTGTTCCATTTCTTTATACATAATCTGTAAATTTCTACAAGGTTTATCGCAGTTTGACTCATTCTATTTCTTAGAAGATGTTTTCCGAATTGATTACCTCTATATTTGATATTGTTGACCTTTAATAATTACAGCAAAACTACTGTAAATGCTTCACAAATAAACATTTATGAAGCAACTTTTTCGCCGCGTAAAAAACTGTCCATCTTTTTTTAATAATCGATATCCTTAAATATTTAGACAATTAATTTGTAGAACATCATTCTAAGAACAGAATAAGTACTGCCGCAGTAAAATTGAAAAAGTATTTACGAATTAATACTGGACAAACTCGACAGTGTTCAAAGACATACATTTTTCCCGTTTGTTAAAAAAGAATAATTCGTAATTTTCGACGCATTTAAATGCCGCTCAATTAATTTTTTCATTATTGTTCTTCGAAATCCATTACTATTAATATTTCTCTGTTTTAACGGAACTTACTGTAATGCAAATGAACCTTCAGCTCAGTTATTTAATTCACAACATTTAACGGAGTCGATTATAACAATTTTGCTCCGATTCGAATTGGGTGAAGTGCTTCTGAATTTTAGGTTTTTACCAATATTTAATCATGATATTCTTTCTGATTGAGTCGTCCACTCGTCTGCTATTTATCTCTTGTTTTTTTTTTGTTTCAATTCAGTATATATTTTCCATAAAACGCGCTTGACGTTCATGAAATATGGAGATTGTACTGGTTGTAAATAATCCTCAAAGTATCGAGAGTATTATTCATAAACATTGAATATAACGGTAATGACTGTACTATTGTCAGGCAAAGTGCAGCACGAAACCGAAAGTGTTATCGTTTATTTTACATCAATTAATACCCTTTGTAAATATCATCTTATATTTAATTAAATAAAAACTTCGATATGACTGAATTTTTGTAGTTCCGCTAATTCCCATTATTTATCTCATCCCATTGATATAAACGCTATTCGCTATTCTCATGTGAGAATACTCAAAATAAGCGAATTTATAGTCTCAAGTTCGTAAATAAGTCCGTGTATTAAAGATCGGATTTTACATTGTTATTTTACAGTTACGTTGGAAATTAAGTACCAAATAAAATATGTTTAACAAATATCAATATGTCACAAACATACACATGCTTCCTCATAGAGGAAACTTTGCTTTCACGCAAGTTCTTGTTTTCAGATTTTCATATTGGTATACTCCAAATCATCTGAAACGTCGAGAAAATGGTTTAGAAAAATTGTCCAGATGTATGTGGGGCATTCCATTCCAATTCGACCCGCGTACGATCCTTGACCTCTTATTTGGCCCACAATTTTTTATAGAATTGTTCTGACTCTCGAAAGCATTTCGTTTTTTTCCATTTTTTTAAATTACCTTCAATATTTAAAAACGGACATATTGATCTATACAAATTTTTTTAAGTTGCAAAGTAGAATTTTGCCCATTGCTTCCTCATTAACTTTCATTTTTCACAAAGTCAGCTCTATGAGTAAGCTTATTTATTAATTTTGGCTTCCTCATAGAGGAAGCTTTGTAAAAAATGAAAATGAATGAGGAAAGAATGTGCAAAGTTCTACTTAATAACTTTTTTCGTTCCCTATATAGTCCTTGAAAAAATAAAAATCACGCAAAATCTAAATCGTTTTACCGATCATGAACAAATTTGACAGGTAATAACGCTGAATGTTATTTTTGTCTGTACAAAATTTCAGTTAATTTGGTGAAATTTGACGTTAATTAGAGCAAAACGAATATTTAAAAAAAAATGAAAATCCCATAAAATCCGAACTTTTTTATGGATTCATTCCAAATTCAATACCGCTATTCCTTTAACATAGCTTTATTCATAAAAAATTATTTAGCTCGACAGCTAAAAATTTGCCGATGCTAGAGAGCGTGCGAACATTTTTCGAAAATTGCAAAGTTAAATAAAATTTTGGATGCCGGGCACACACACACGCACATCCATCCATACATTTTTCTAAACCACTTTTCTCGACGTTTTGGACTATTTTGAGTGCCTTGATATGAAAAAGTCGAAAAAATTTTTTTGCACGAAAACAAAGCTTCCTTTATGAGGAAGTAAAATTTGGAAAAATTCTGAAAATAATCCCTAGCAGACCTGTCTGACCGAAAGTTGACCGAAAATCGATGGTCGGTTTGTACAAAAAGTCGACCGAAAATTTTACCGAAGCTGACTGAAATTTGAAACTTGATGAATTTGAAAAAACTGAAATTAAAAAAAAATTGTAGTTATTGCATAAACTTATGAAAATTCATCTAACGAGCACAAAGTTTCTACCTAAACAAAATAATGTTCAGTGATGTTACATGTCTAATTTAGTGAAGATTGGAAGAAGGGTTCAGATTTAATTAGAAATAAATTTTTTTGGTTATTATTTTCTTGACGCGTGTAATTTTTCTATAATCCAACTTTCGTTTTGTTACTTTAATCAAAAGAAAGATGCAAAGTAGAACCTTGCACCTTACTTCCTCGTTATTTTTCGCATTTTACAAAGCTTTGTTTTAATAGATATTTTTGGAAGCCAAAATTTACTTCCGTACTTCCTCATAGAGGTCGCTTCGTATAAAGCAAAGAATAATATGGAAGTAATGTGTAAGGTTCTAATTTGCATCCTTTTTCCAAGCCGATGCAACATTAAGAATCTGTACTAGACTTTTTGGGTTTGTTGGTGCGTATGCATGTGTGCATGTCATAAGTGCGACTGCAATCCACGTTGTTTGCTATTGAATTTGGCTGAAATCGGTAAAGTCATACCGATTTTCCGAAGCTTGGAAATTTAAAAAAAATTGAAATTAGCTACATAAACTAAGTAATATTCAGTAATTCTAGGTTTATAATTTAGTGAAGATCGGTAGAAAGGATCAGGTTTTATAGATATTTTAATTTCCTTTATTATTTCTTCACCATTAAAACATCGCTAAACTTCAGTTCTGTAAATGTATTTACAATAAGGTTGCAACGTCGATACATCGCTTTCTTATTATTTTTCACTTTTTACGAAGCTATAATGAAGTATGTTCATCTACTTTGCCTTCCTCATAGAGGTAAATATGTAAAAAGTGAAAAATAACGAAGAAGCAATGTGCAAAGGTGTACTTTTATCCTTTTGCTTCCTCATAGGGGAAGCTTTGTTTTCGTGCAATTTTTTCCCATATTTTCGTGTTGGATTACTCAAAATGATCTAGAACATCGAAAACGTGGTTTAGGAAAAATATCTCAATGAATGAGAATCTTGTGTTCTCCGCTATAGCAGTTATGGACCTTTCTTCGTATAAATGTACGAATTAACTAAACAATCGGGGCCGATTTACGAATAATTTGAATTTTTTTTTTTCGAACAAAGTCTAATGGTTAATAAGCTAAATAGTAATTCGGAAATAAAGCTATGATGTAAGACGGCCGACATTAAATTTAACGTGATGTGCTACTGCTCGGTCGGTAACAAAAACTGTAAAGCGTTGTTCTTGGTCATAGTTGATGTTTCAGGCAAAAGGCGAGAAGTAATGACTGCAGAGTACCAAGACGCAGTCAGTACTTCTCGCCTTTCGCCTGAAACATCAATTGTGATCGAGAAGAACGCTTTACAGTTTTTGTTGCCCGGCCATAGGATCGGTTATTGGTGTTGGCAATCGACGAAACGGTTAATCGTGTGTATTCAGCTAATGTATTTAGTTAGTTAATTCGCTAAGTAGAACGGCCGGACAAGTAATTTTTATAAACGGACTCATGCAATTTTGTGTCATCATGTCATAATCTTTATTAATAATATTAACCCAAAGCCACTAATAATAATATTTTTACTTTTGTAATTGATTATTTCATGACTTTTTGCAAGAAAAGGTACAACTGTTGACGTAAATGTACTTGTCTCAGATTCTTATACACCCAAGGTGTTTTTTTGGGGGATTTGTCTACTTTTTGCAAAAAGTCTTCTTGTCGATTTCATACTCGCTTTTCTATGTTATCGTCAAATTGTGAATCACGAAGTACGAGTATACACGTTCGAGGCTTTGCATTTTTAGTTGTCCATTCTGTTTAGTTGTTCATGTCCGGATATGAACAACTAAACCATTCCATTTATCCTAATTAATCCCTTGATTGACCGATTTTCATTCGACTTAAATCAATTTTGAATTTTCATCCGCCATATTGGATCCGTGACTTTGAATTTATACATTTTGAAGACAGATTTTGCGAAAATCGTTCGCGATAATCGATGTACGAGAAGAGAACGACATACAGTGAGAGAGAAAGAAAGGTGGAGCGTGACTGCCGTGAAGTTAGATGCACGTCGTTGTCTGTTATAGCGACGGCTGCTTGCAACATGGCGGCGTCCGCTAGATGACGACGACCACTGAATATCTATTCTGACGTGGTTAAAAAAAGAAACAAGGATATCTTTCATGCGTGGCTTCCTATAGATTTCATTTTGGTCGCAATCAACAGACCGTAAAAAAAACATATGGGTTTTCTACGTATTTAAAGAATACAAGAAAAGATTTTGAGAGTTCCCCAAAACAAGTTGCTTCGAGTAATAAGAGTCTTGGCGCGTCTCGATATCTCGGTCGGTAAGGTCGGTCGTCGTCAGTATTGGCGTAAATGTACTTGTCTCGAGACGCTACCGCGTCTTTTGGTATCGAATTTGGTGAAGTTCGATCAAAGAGTTCAGATATTATAGCAATTTGAATTTGACATATGTAAACCGTCTTTGCTGTTGATACATCTGACAAAACGAACTGAAACTTGAGACACGTACGTAATAACGTTCAAGGTGCCGAATTTTCCTTCTCTTAAAAGTATGTTGCGAAATTTTATCGAAATGCGAGTTGGTCCAAATTGGCGCGAGATCAGATCGAGACCGAGACTGAGTTCGTGTTTAACACGTTTGACAGTTGCAATTCTGACAGTTTTGTCAAGTATATCGGGCGCGCGAGGTTTGAATTCCCAAGTTGGTTGACTTTACAATATTTTGGGTTTTCCGGATTGTGTTAATTGCGAATATTAAACTAGGCTTAAGATGTTGAACGACAGAGCGCGACGTAGTCTCTATGGCAGCAGCAAAACCACACAGAGAAAAATAATTGGTTACAGCAGCATGAGATTAGCGACCGCAGCAAAAATCATTACCAAATATAGTGACAGCAAAAGTACTTGCTCTTACAGCGATATTTATTTGCTGTATCAGATTTGCTACAGTAGCAATAGCAATTTTCTATTGCCGTAATAGCAGTTTGCTGTTGCAGCCATTGTAGTTTGTTGGCAGCGCAAACAGTTTGCTGTTGCAGCAAAAGTAGTTTGCTGGCAGCGCAAACAGTTTGCTGTTACAGCAAAATTAGTTTTCTGGCAACGCAAGCAGCAGCTGTTACAGCAGAAGTATTTTTCTGGTAGCACAAACAACTTGATGTTGCAGCAATAGTGATTTCCTAAGAGCGCAAACGCGCTCGTGAAAATGTGATGTTTGACACAATAACAATATTTTTCGATCCAGCATTTTTATTTGATACCCTGGCAAGTTGGGTCATCGACTGTTTAACCGATGTTTTAACCGATTTCGATTAGCCCCTGCTTCACCTAATTTAACTGATCTTTTAACCGAATTTCTTTTTTATGCGATTTTTACGAATTCATTTTTTATGCGATTTTTACGAATTCATTTTTTATGCGATTTTTACAAATTCAACCGATTTTAACTGACAATTTAACCAAACGAAACGTCTTTTATAATCGGTTATAATGTCGGTTAATGCCGGTGACACAGGGCCACGATCTTAGGTTGAGAAACTTGTTCACATCTCCAGTGGTAGGGGTAACTCATTAGCTGGTCATGTCTTGAATAGTTCGCCTGATGACAGTGCCTGTCGCTGTGATCGTAGGATGTTGGACACGCCTGCGCACGACAGTTCTACAAAAGAGATGGATGTAGTTTTAAACGATTAAAAATAAAAAAATAATTAATAATATATCGCGAGCATGAATATAATTTTCTGCTTTTATTTTGTTTTAATTTCTATTAGTATCAATGACCTTTTGTGTACGCACTATTAGACCTCGTTATATATGTGCTTAAAAAAGAGAATAGAGCCTTACATAATCCGAAATGCCAGAGAGAGCATGTGTATAAAGTTACAGGTAAATATACTTACTTCGGTAATTAGTTTTCCGTTATCATCGTACTTAACGTACTTTATGGTGACGCAAGATCATGCTTTTCGCGAGAAAATATCTTTCTCAATCAAATTGGGTCGGCTTTAAATCACTGATCCTCGGAAGGCTGCCCACTTTTTTTTGCCTTTCATCGGCGTTCGGTACTTTAAAAACCAATGGTTTTACGCGTCGTTTTTTATTGCCGATTTTACATCTCGGTTCAATGCACGCTTTTGTCATTTTTGTCACTTTACAAATAGGTTCAATCCTATTTTTTTCATGCTGCCAAAACAGCATCCAGTGACCATCGCGACTCTTGCGAGCGACACAAGAACTACAGAATTTAGAGGCACTAGGCGATGTATTCCCCACCACTGCAGTTTCTTAACCTGTATGTAAGTCGATTTACTTCAGTTATTTTCAGTTTCCAAGGTACTCTGTTATCGCTTCTCAACAATGCGTTATCACTTATCAATAATGAGAACATTACAAGACAAATCCCTGGCAAACAGTGTCACCGACTTTTTAACCGGTGTTTTAACCAGTCTTGAATAGCCCCTGTTTCACCCAGTTTAACTGACCTTTTAACCGAAATTGTGATTTTTTAAGCGATTTTTACTGGTGAATTAACCAATTGTAACCGAAATTCTTACCGAATTAAAAAAAAACAATTTTGTTTGATGAATTTAACCGATTTTAACTGACAATTTAACCGAACGAAACGTTTTTAATCGGTTAAATTGTCGGTTAAAGCTGGTGAGATAGTGGGCTAATCGAGAGTTATCTTTCCTCGGTTAAAAAGTCGGTTAACTTCAGTTATTTTCGGTTAACACTACGGTGACACAGTTTGCCAGGGATACCATATAAAAACGCTTAAATAATGCGTAAACGTCAATTGCCCATAAGCGCGAGGTGCACATAACATCATCAGGCGTGGATTTGGGGCGGGGGGGCTATAGTCCCAGGCCCCGCGTGTTCAGAGCCCACAAGGGCTCTCTTTTTTCTTAAGTAAGTTCAAAGTATATTGAGTAGTATTAATTTCTTAAGGGTCCCCTAAATACATGAGCAGCCCCAACAAGCTAAACCCGGGCCTGGCGATCGTCCACATAAAATTTAAAATATATATATATATATATATATATATATATATATATAATATATATATAATACTAGGATTTTATTGTGGCTCGCGCGCTGCGCGCGCTCGCAATCGCCCCCCACCCAAGGGTGCCACCTCCGAAGGATGCCCCCCCCCCCCCCCCCCCCCGAAGGGTGCCCCCCCCCCCCTTTGGCCAAGCCCTGAGCCCGAATTATGCTAAGTCCCTCGATTCTTGACATGGCGGCGGCAGCGGCGGCGGCGGCGGCGAGATCTTTTTATAATATAGATATATATATATATATATATATATATATACATATATATATATATATATATATATATATATATTATAAAAAGATATATATATATTATGAAAGTGAATCTAACCAACGTTATTAAACTTTTATTGACAACATTCGAATGAATATTGCACAAATACCAATGGACAGTGCAAAAACAGAATTAAAAGAAAATTACGAAAATAATTTAGTTGATTGCATGCAAGATTATAATGCAGTTGAAATTGTGGACGAAAAACCGCTGGATTTTCAAGTGCCATTCAAACAGTACGATGTTAATGCGGTCGAAGACACAATTTGGGAAAAAGATATAGCCGTTTTGGATTCCGATACTTGTCCCGATGACGAAGAAGATTTAAATTATGATGACAAACAAAAAGCGGTCGACTACTGAAGATCCGGAAAGAAGAAAAATTACAGTGTCCATACAGTAAAACAGAAATACAAAAAAGTAAAATTTCTTCGACAATTGCAATGCCGGGCACATTAATTAAACCAAAGTGGGCCCTTCAAAGAAAAATTGGCCCGAATTTCTGAATTTACATTTAAAAATATGCAACCTGTTCTGGATGTTGGTTTTATTGTTCACGATATTAACCTACAATAGTCGGCTTTACAAGCTCAAAAAATAGGTCTCGAAAACTTTCGTTTTAGAGCATCCCGTAATTGACTCTGGAAGTTTAAACACTCGCATCGTATTGTATGTAGAAAAATTAATAAATATATAGTAAGAAAAACTATAAAAGAAGAACAGGTTTTGAAGACAAATGCCGATGACTTTGTGAATCAGGTGATACAGGTGAAAAACTGTGTACAGCAATGTTTAGATCGTTGTTATTGAATACTGAATCAATTTACACGTGAGGAATAATATAATTAAATTACAATCTCTTACACAGAATCAACTTTCTTCTACGAGGTATACAAATTGTTTCAAATATGCATGGTTTAAAAGCAATTACATAACTCAAAAATCAGGAGAGTTTGAAAAGCCTTACTTTTTCAAGGGCTACAAAATAATTGAGTTTCATCGAAATCGGTGGGGGACACTAAAGTGACGTTCCTTGTAAGCCATTAAATATTAATTACGACTTCGCGGAATCGAAACAGCGATAACGCACTTTTTTCACGCTGGATCGTCGTGCCAGTCACGCACAACGCACTTCTTGCGTCTGATGCACGGCATTGACGGTACTACATTTCTCATTCTCGCTATTTTTACCGCTTATCATACGATTCGATGTATAAACAGTTATTAAGTGTGAAGTAATGAATAGAAATGTAGTGTTCTAAAAATGTAGTATTTCCTTGTATTATGTAATTTTTGTTCAAGTTGAAATTGAAATCGATGCATACATATTCAGTAAATATTTGAGCAATATGTCGATGCATACATATTCAGTAAATATTTGAGCAATTGATTCCTCATAGAGGAATTTTTGTTTTCATGAAAATAATCTTTTTCGAGTGTTTGATGTCAGGATACTTAGAATGATCGAAAACGTCCAGAAAGGTGGCCTACTAAAAATGTCCGTATGAATGTATGTATCTATGTGAAGCAACAGCACGTCTTTGATAGTTGCAATTTTCGCCAAATTGTATAAACAAATTTCGATTTCATACCTTTTAGAATTTAAAAAAAGGCGTGTCCGCTCTAGCTTTCGTAAAATTTAGATTATTTTGTTAAAAAGTTATTTATAAAAGCACTCTATGTAGTTTGGTATTTAGTTTTTTTGATTTTATTCGAAAAAATTGCAATATTGTATTAACCTTCGCAAAATTTGAAAAAGCGTATCCAAATTTTTATGAGAACGGAATAATCATCATTGATGTTAGATACACAATTTAGTGGAATTCGGTAGATGGTTTCGGTTTTTTATAGGATTGTGAATTTTTCTTTAGTATTTCTTGAGGACTAAAATTTCGGCAAACTTCAGTTTCGAAATTTATGTAAAACAAGCATGTAAAGTAGGATCATGCATATTGCTTTCTCATTATTTCTCATTTTTTACAAAGCTCCCTTTATGAGGAAGCCAAAATCGATTAATATACTTTCTCATAGAGAAAACTTTGTAACAATTGAGAAATAGTGAGGAAGCAATATATAAAATTCGACGCAGTTTTTTTCCCAAGGGCAGATCATACAATAGATGATAAGACGTCACGAAGGAACATGTTGAAGAAAAATAATGGTCATACGTTGCCTCTGGTCTTAATTGGATAACTGACCATTCGCTAAGTGACCATTGACTGCACACGGTTCTCGCTTGAGGACAAGAGAGAGAACTAAAGCGATAGATGAGCTACACAGAGAGATACCGATAGAGATTTTACTTTTTTGTATTTCTGTTTTACTGTATCGACACTGTAATTTTTCTTCTTTCCGGATCTCCAGTATCCGATCGCTTCTTGTTTGTAATCATAATTAAAATCTTGTTCGTCTTCGGAACAAGTATCAGAATCCAAAACGGCTATATATTTTTCCCAAATTGTGTCGTCAACAGCATTAACGTCGTAATGTTTGAATGGCTCTTGAAAATCCAACGATTTGTCGTCCACAATTTCAACGCCGTTATAATCTTAAATGCAATCAACTAAATTTTTTTCGAAATTTTCTTTTAATCTATTTCTGCACTGTTCATTGGTGTTTGCGCAATATTCATGGCTTCGAATGTTGCCAATAAAAGTTTAATAACGTTGATCGGATTCAATTTCATAATGTATACATTGTTTTTAAATGTGGACGATGGTATGTACACCTCTCGCATACGAGTAACTAACGTTTACGCGTTGTTTGAGCATTTTTATATGGTGGCTGACTTGTAATGTTCTCATTGTTGATAAGCAATTCAGCACTGTTACTAAGCGATAACAGAGTATAGAATAAAAATGGTGGAGCGAAAAATACTATTATTGCGCCTTTTTCGTTTCTTACGTATTTCGAAAGTTACATGATTAACAAATGAATTTTAGGCTCGTGCACAACAATTCTATCGACTTCCGTAGTCGTTTACCTTCTTAAGATCAGTAATGAACATTTCAAGTATCAATTGTGAAATTGAAAACGTACATTTCGGATTTATAAATGCGGATGAATTGCCAGCATAGAGAATCTATGTGAAAAAACAAGTATTTTTGCGTAATAGGTAGAGTTTACCCCCTTCAGATTGCACTTTGTTAATCTGAAAGAGTAAGTTATCTTATCTTTTGCTCCTTTGCGTCCTTCATGTCATGCAAGTTTCGATGAGGTTACTTGTCAAATTGGTAATAGATCTTCAAAAAGAGATCGAATTGTGTAGACATTTTGCCCTCTTAAGCAGTGGCGGATTTCGGCCTAGGCACTGTAGGCTAGTGTCTAGGGGCGCCATGTGTGCAGAGGCGCCCAACGACAAGGCAATAAAAAAAAATTAAGACAAGACAAAAAAATTCGACGCAGAAAAAAAAAATCTGCGATGAATTTTTTTCTCTCTGACATTAATCATATATTTGATTGCCAATGGGCGGCAAAGAGCAGACTTTTTATAATTATATAATCTGAATATAATAACATAATATTTTAATAGGGTAGAAGTACCGATTGTGGTCACTGTACCGGTTGCGGCCACCCCCACACTTAAATACGTATTTCGTGGCTATTTTAATTCTGTACCTGTATTTAATCATGATTTTTCATAACGGTGTGTATTTTAGAAACATTTGTCGTCATTTTGACGTCCGTTCGTCTCCATTACAAAAAGTACTGTATCAATAATTAAAATAGCATCAACTGATTCATCAAATTGTCAACTCCTTACGTAATTCGACAAGATTTTGACGAAAGCTCTAGATACATATTCGGGTTATATAGTTGGCGAATTGCATGCAGCTTTGCACGTATCAATCTTAAGAGGCATCACTGCAAATGTTAATGTACTAAAAGTTTGAAATAAAACTATACATTTTCCAAAAATACGATGGCCACAACTGGTACATGGAATAAGCATGTTGCCCCGGATATGGCCATGATAATATGCTCATTAATTTTTTGTCAATTATTACACAATCAATTCATATATTCATAACGTAGAAACAAAAAAACCAAAAATCGCTAAAAAAAATATATCCTTAGAAATATACAGTAAAAAAGAAAGTAAAACGGTGGAACACCTTTCACGTTGAAGATTCCCATCGTTATGCAATGCGAAAATCTACTTTCGGACAAAACTCTGGTAAAAATAAAAATAAAAGTGTAAAGAGTAAAACATTAATATAATGTATGACTCTTTGTGACAAAGAAAGCTGCTGTGAAAAAGTGCAAAACGAAAGAGACGAATGTTAAAACGATTAGTTAGGTTCACAGATGGCATCTGTATTTTAAAGACATTTTCGTGTAGAGGAATTGGATGCTTTCATAAGAATACGATTTTGATTGATTAAACACACCTTAAAAAATGCTTCAAGTGCAATGAATATTGAGTTATTCTAAATTTAAGCATGGCCAAAACCGGTGCATAAGTGGCCAGAACTGGTGAAATGGCTATGCTCGTACTTTTTTTTATTTTTCAGTGTTTTCCCGACACATATGAAGATTTTAATGCTAGAAATCTGAAATTATATTCTTCGCAGATATGAAAAGTATAGGTTCAAAACAGTTTTATGATATTTGGTCCCAATCACAAATACTTGAAAATGGGAAAATTCTTAAAGTGGCCACAACCGGTACTTCTACCCTATGTATTGAGCGGGAAACACAAGCATGTAATGTGTGTACCATAAATGGACGTGGGGCATCCATTCCGTTCGTTTGGTCACACGTTCTTCATGCATTATCACGCGTCTCTGTTGCCCGGGTACGATACATTGTATCCACGAGCGCAGCGAAGGCGGCGACTAGGGCGCTTGCGAAAAACAACGAAAAGCGTTGATACGTCTATTGACGATTTGTTTCAGAAATTTTTTATTTCAAACATTTAAAAAATTTTTTTTTTTTGATAATTAATAAAGATGTGAAGGCTTCGACATGAAGCTATTTTTGTTTTGTTATTTGGGGGGCGTTAATCGACAGCTCGCCTAGGGCGCTATGGTACCTAAATCCGGCACTGCTCTTAAGGAGGCATCCTCACATATCGATTTAGAAGATTAAATTACAAAATTAATATATACTGTAGATTGAAACATTCTGAATCTCAAAAAATTAGAAAGGATTTGACCGTTTATAAATTAAAATATTCCAAATTGAAATATGCCTTGTTTAACACGGTCTCAAATGGTAGTCGTAGTTATCTCGCACTTTATCGGTGAATTTTATATGCTAATAGAGAAGATGCATTAAATGTAATGATTTCAAATGATAGACTGAATTCTTACAAAGCATTAAAAATTTTAAAAAACGTGAATAACCGCAGGAACACAGTCAAAAACAGTGTTCAACTAATTACTTTTCTGAAATTTTCAATCTCAATCGAAGAGATTTGGCAACGCCACATATTCTGAGGGGAAATAGCGGACTAGCAGAACGGGCTTGCCGTCACCTGCCCGAAAGACAAACCCGTCCTCCAATAATTCGCGCGAAAAATACGAGTGTCACTAGGACCCTCCGGGCGAAATCTCAGAACACGAAAAGATCACAATCCACCGAGTCTAGCGACACGACGGACCGTCGAATCGATTGCAAACGAGTCTAATGTTATAGGCACTGCGATGTTGATCGGTATGATGGACACTCCACCGTCAGACACACGGATCTAATGGTCAGTTGGCCGGTACGCAAAGCACACAAAAGGCAAATCCACCGAAATTGACATTAGAGCTGTTGAAAAAAACATAATTTCTTTATAATCGGTTGCTCCTGAAATGCTGTATTGATTATTACAAAAAAAATGTTTTTGCGAAAGCTGGGCGTTTTGCGATGATAATAAGTACTGGCGCATCAAGGCCAAAATTCACTAAAAACGGCGATTTTTGGAATTTTTTTTTGTCGTCTTAAAGCGCTCATGGAGATTGTGGTTGCTTTCGATAGACTATCAAATTGTGTAAAGCCAGAAACATGTTCGATAATATTTAGTACTGCCGCATCGACATTCAAGTTAACAAAATAAAAAATGAAATCCTATAAAACATTGAAATATTCATCTGCTCATCGACTATTTCGCGCGTTTTCAAATGAAAAAATGGCTCATGAAATGGGAGTCCTGTATGATCAAATTTAGTACTGCTGCATCGATATCGCAGTTTCCCAAAATTCGAAAATCGCTTATCATCATCATGATTATGATCATACATGACTCTCGTTTCAAGAGCCATTTTTTCATTTTAAATCGCGCGAAATAGTCGACGAGCAGACGAATATTTCAATGTTTTAAAGGATTTAATTTTTTGTTTTTGATAACTTCAGTGTCGATGCGGCAGTACTAAACATTATCGAACATGTTTCTGCCTTTACCCAATATCATAGTCTATCGAAAGGAACCATAATCTCCTTGAGCGCTTCACCACGCCAAAAAAAAAAATTTCTAAAAATCGCCGCTTTTCATGAATTTTGGCCTTGATGCGGCAGTATTTAATATCATCGCACAACTCCCAGCTTTCGCAAAAACATTTTTCTTGTGATAATCAATACAGCATTTCAGGAGCAACCGATTATAAGAAAATTATGTTTTTTTGAACAGCCCTAATACACATACGTCTAAATTAGTTTTCATGACCGCCGAGGAATGACACTACCGACTGTAGGACGAGGACGAAAAGAAAATTGAGAGTATGCATGATGTTAATTACATGATGTTAATTTTGAGTGAAAGGGAAAGTCAGATATGTATAGAGAGACCTCTGACAATTCTGTTAATCTCATTAGAGGTATTTAAGGGGGCCGCGTGAACTGAGTCATATTATTTTCATGAAAATTATCAACATTAAATTGTGTTGCAATTTACAAGGATTTTAAAAATGAAACAATTTCTCAAGTAGAATATTTTCTTTGTAGCTTTGTACCAAAGTTTTAAGCCTCCATTACTTTATAAAATGAACATTTATAATATAATTTCAAGATTATCATAACATAATAATATCTTGTAGTGATTATACAACAAATACCTGATGTGATTGTAAAAAAGAAAAATATTTTAAATAAAATTTCCGTTAAATTGAATAAAAATCTCTTTTTCTTTCGTGAAATTACTTATCAGCGTCTTGCTGATAGTATTTAATCTTCCTCGTCCTACAGTCGGTAGCGTCATTCCTCGGCGGTCATGAAAACTAATTTAGACGTATGTGTATTTCGGTGGATTTGCCTTTTGTGTGCTTTGCGTACCGGCCAACTGACCATTAGGTCTGTGTGTCTGACGGTGGAGTGTCTATCGTACCGATCAACATCGCAGTGCCTATAACATTAGACTCGTTTGCAATCTATTCGACGGTCCGTCGTGTCGCTAGGCTCGGTGGATTGTGATCTTTTCGTGTTCTAAGATTTCGCACAGAGGGTCCTAGTGACACTCGTATTTTTCGCGCAATTTATCGGAGGACGGGTTTGCGTCACCTGCCCGAAAGGCAAACGCCTTTCGGGCAGGTGACGGCACGCCGCAGAACGGACTCGTCTACGGCAGGAATTTCAAAAATTAATTTTCGCATTTCGTGAGATTAAAGCTTCTTCTTTGCAAATATAACGTAAAACAATTCCGGAATCCCGGAAATTTGCATTTTTTGAGACTCTAGTAATTATATGACTGCTTTGTAGTCAATAAGTAGTTATACATTTTTGAGATTTAACCACGCGTTGAAAGTAAACTCAGCGATACCAACCTTAACATATGTGCGACGTTGCCACGAGCTCTGTGGGACGTCCTGACACGCGGCAGCCGACTTTATTTCGCTCAAAATAAGGTTGGCACAATAGTCATATGAGTGACTTTGCATTTCGTAATTCGTAAAAATAAAATAGAAGGAATTACATTTCGCCTTTACACCCTACACAGTGACTGAAGGGGAAATGTATAGCAATATGCACTACAAATTTCAATTTTTTTGTCATTTATATGAAAATTTCTAATAGTGCGTTGGTCGACTAGCATGACCCACAGATGCCTCCTTAATTACCGGTAATACGTAAATTTTCACTTACTAATTGTTCACTTTCACTAACGAGAATATTTCAAATTAATATTCACTTGAGAATTGCGCGAGACGAGGTTCTATATGAAAATTAGGCAGCACCTCGATTCTACAGAACCCATCTCTACACAGCCTCATTTCTACACGAGCATTTCTACACCGAATTTTACTACACGCAACAAATTTGCACGACGAAAGTTGTCCACGCCGCGAGCTCTACACGCAAAAGTCCGACACCGCGGAATTTCGACGCGCCGTAGTTCGACACGCAAAAGTTCAACACGAAAAAGTTGGACACAAAAAAGTTCTACACCGTAAAAGATTGACACTGCAAGAGTTCGACATCGCAATGTTTTACACGGTGCATCTCTACACCGCCATAGTTCGACACAGCCTCATCTCTACACGCGCCATATTTCGACAGTTACCGACCGAAACTGTTCAAATATTGTGCGTTACCGATCGAAACTGTTCAAATATGGTGCGTTACCGACCGAAACTGTTCAAATATGGTGCTTACCGACCGAAATTGTAAAAATATGGCGCGTGTAGAGATGAGCATGTGTAGGGATGAGGCTGTGTCGAACTGTGACGGTGTAGAACTTTGGCGGGTTGAACTTTTGCGGTGTCGAACTATGGCGTGTTGAAATTCCGTGGTGTCGGACTTTTGCGTGTAGAGCTCGCGGCGTGTAAAACTTTCGTTTTGCAAATTTGTTGCGTGTAGTAAAATTCGGTGTACAAATGCTCGTGTAGAGATGGGCTCTATAGAATCGAGGTGCTGCCGAAAATTAATACATCGGTATGTAGGGGATAGTGCACCCTCTTAAACATGTTTTCCCGAAGAAAAAAAAGACAAAAACATGTAAACTGTAATTTTAATTGCCCTTTCAAATAGTACATGTTTCATGAAATTCCATTGGTAATTATTTAAAATAGAGTGAACAAAAGAAAAATCAGGGGTGGTTTACCCCCACAAGAGACAATTTTTTTTCATTGTAAAGGTGGACTTTTCATTACTCGTGATGAGAAACATTTTAGTTTTTGTTTCATTGAAATCGGTCGATCCCTTCTAGGTGAAGGTTGTCTTTCGACATGCCGAACTTTGGAGGTTGATTTAACCTAATAAAACCTTTTTTCCGCCGATAAAAAAAAATACGTATCTCTTAGTTTTTTAAGGGCTACAATACAGCTGAGTTTCATCGAAATCGGAGTCGGACACTAAAGTAACGTTCCTTGTGAGACGTTATAATTTTATAGAATGTTACGTCCTGGTCATTTTTCTCGTCCCATTTCCAATAATTATCCACTTTATTTATTTTAATTAATTATTGCTCTTAAACCTTAGATATCATACATTCGGTACTTCTCCTTTTATTAGCGTCTTTTATATATAAACCAAAAGGAAGTTGTCTAGACGCTGATCTTTCAATATACCAGACGTTAATATTAGATTCTCACAAATTCATATCAGCTCAATCATTCCTGCTTTCTTGACTTTTTTCTGGACGCGCGTGCAGCGCGCTGTCAGCATCTTTAGGCCGTATCGCGACCATGCAAAATTACCCCACTACACTAACAACCTATGCCTTCCTCCTTTCGTTCGTAATTTCTTTAATCAGTTCCAATTTAAATCTCAAACAATGAAGTTCCAAATCTTATTATATTAAGCCTTTAAGGTATTTAGTGATAAGACAAGTAGTTATTATATGGTGTTAAATATGCGGCTTCAAAGTGTGGCGATTTATAATCTAATATATATATTCAGCGATAATTATAATAATAAATTTAGTGTTAAATTCAATTTTTAAGACAAATAAAACCCATAACGCGTGATAATTCAAAGTATTAATTTCAATTATTAATCTAACGACGTACCCTCCTCATACAAAGATAGGTATATATGTCGCGTTTATCTTGGACGTAACATAGAATTTATTAGAAATTCGATTTTTTGTTCACATATTGTTTTAATAAACGTTGCAAGGTCGGGCCGTGGATATTGCTTCCGTATTGCTTCAAGAAAGCTAAATTTGGTCAGCGTAGTTCCTCGAAGAGGCAAGTGGAAATGGTGAAAAAAAAAGCAATGTACAAGGTCCGACTTCGCAACCTTATTAGATTATTTCTCCGTTGTTAAATTGAAAAAAAAAAATAAATAAATGTACCTTATTTATGCATAGTTTCCAATAACGTGCGTTGTTCTTAATTGTTTGATGCATCGACTATTTTCGATGTTTTGAAGGATAATAAATGCGATTATGGAACATCGGTTTCAATTATAATCGATTATTTCCACATCGATGTTTCGTCAAACGTCGCCCATTATTTATTGCACGCACGGAATTGTGGTTATTTTAGTGTAGTCTGGAGAAAATATGTTTTCAGCGATTTTTCACGCGGAAAAAGGAACATAGAGAGTAGCGCTGAATTTTTAAGATTTTTATATCGATTTATTATTGTATAATCAAATAGTTACAATTGTATACAATTCTAAATTAGGTACTGTTATTTTACATAACTTTCTGATGGTTCAAAATAATATTGGACTTTCTACCTATGTACAGACAAGTGCAATGTATATGCAATAATAATAATAATAATAATTAATAAACGTTTTTATAATACAACGTGGTTCACCCCTTTTAACTGGCTTTCCACTCTCAACATACAAAGATACAAACTTCTTGTATACATACACGTCCCACACTAATTTGTTTGCGTTTTTCTCATCTTTCTTTTCTTTTTTTCGTCGTCGTTTTTCCCCACGACTGTCATAATAATATACACGTGATCGAGTTTTTCTTTTGTCTGGTTCGTAAAGTAAAACTAATATTGTACAACTTTGGAGGAATGTTGTGATGGCGTAGCACCAACTTTACTATAAATCGATTAGTCAAACTGCAATGGCACTTTACAAATTAAATAATATGTCTATCATTTTTTTAATATATATATATATATATATAATATATTTTTTGTTTTCTTCTTCCTCCTCTTCATCGTCATGTAAAACCTACCCAATAACGTAGCAACAATAACAACAGTGGACTGAGCTCTTTAGTTCATCCACTTGCGGCAGTTAGGCGCGCCACATGCGCATGCTATCTTGTGCTGGTCATCCTCTATATCAAATTTGTAATCGTATGCCAGCTGTAACAAGAAAATACAAAAATTAATATTAGCAGATATTCAGAACGTACGAAAAGTTTCCAACGGTTTTTTCTGTTGGATATTCAATTAAACATAACAAAATTTTACAAGGTCTAAAAAAATGAGGATGTTACAGGAAATCTTCGAGATTATCGAAAATAGCTTTGTACAGACTCTTTTCGCGATGATTGAGCTCTGACTGCAATCGGAATTAGTTCAGTATGTAAAGTTGAGTTTTACAAATTTGTTAAGTTCAATAGTTAAGCTATTCCGAGCGTGAAGGTGCGGATTTTGTAGGCGCCTGGATGGGGCTTCTAATATTCTCGAGTATGTAACACTACACCAAGGTGAAGTGATTTTAGAAGCTTTTTTAAAGATCCGATTAAATTCCTTGATGTATAAAATATGCAGTATTTTAATTTTTTTTTTTCAAATAATATACCATTTTTTCGAATTTTACGGTCCTGAGCATTCGCGAACGATCTGGCAACGCAGTTGTAGCGTACTACGTGATTGAGAACCATATTGAAAGAAAGGACATCAAAACAATAGCTGTGTCTGTCAAAATGATAATACAGGATTGTTTCAAATATGACAGAAACGTTAAACCACGCCAGCTGGTTCAATATTGGCAGGAATAAACTATCTCAAATGAGTTGTATTAATTGTATTATTAACGCGAATTAGTAAGACAAAAATACGACCTGCATTAAGGGAATGTGCCACAGACTCAGTCAGTAACAAACCTGTTTCCCTATTTTCTCCCAAACTGTGAATATTGCGGACAAAAGCAAATTAGGTTTTCATGCATCTATCTATTGGTTACGAAAACCTAATTCGTTTTTGTCCGAAATATGAATAGTTACGAAGAAAATAGGGAAACCGGTTTTTTACCGACTGAGTCTGTATCACATCTGTGCCACATGCCCTTAAGATGATGTGCTACTGCTCGGTCGGTAACAAAAACTGTAAAGCTTTGTTCTTGGTTACAATTGATGTTTCAGACAAAAGTCGAGAAGTACTGACTGCGTCTTGGCAATCTGCACTCAGTACTTCTCGACTTTTATTTGAAAAATCAATCGCGACGAAGAATAACACTTCGGGAAGATTCAGCTATCTGACTCGCACTTATGGCAATCTGAGAGAGACAGAAGATATGTAGCACATCACCTTAAGGGGAGGCGAAACCGCCATGAGTGCGAGAAAGATAGCGAATATCTTTCGGAACAAGAATTCTCAGAAACTTGATATTTTTTTGGGAAAAATGAAAGTCTTACATCATGCAGAATTAAGAGGCTAATGATGTAAGAGTTTTGTGTTATCAAAAAACGTTCGGTGTCCTCTGAAAGATTGATTACAGTTTTTGTTACCGACGGAGTAAGTTTCACCTTCCCTTAACCTCAAACAAACACTTTTGAATTTCGCGCGCATAGCCGACGACGGTTATAAGCACACCTGGGCTGCGTTCCGAATGACGAGGTGTTTTGTTGTTCGATGCGCATGCGCAATGGTTTTTGCCGAGATTTACGGTGAACTTTAAGAAGCATAATAAAAGTGGAAACATAAAAAAACAATTGTTTTATTTATACTGGTACTGAAGTATGAATAATTAGATTTCTCATAGATTTGCCTATTTGTAAAGAATTCAAATATTATCCTCGTCTCCTGATCGGACGACAACTATTCACCCCACTCGCGAGGTACGGCAAAAAGTTGTTGTCCGATCGTGAGGTGGGGATAAAAAATGTTAATACTTTATAAATGGCTAATCCGTGAGAAATCGAAATTCCGATACTTTGGAATTAATAGAAACGAACAAACTGTTTCCCCTATCTTCAACTTTTACAATAATTCTTAAACTTCACCGTAAATCTTGACGGAGATTATTGCGCATGCGCATCGATCAACGAAACACCTCGTCATTCGGAACACACCCCTGACGATGTACAGCATTGCCATGCTAAAACATCACAAGCCCCACCATAATTCCAATACGATACTTGACTTTTTCTCGCACCTTTAGATAATATTTTCTTGCGAAAGACTTCGGTAAGATCACTTTTTAAAGCACGATAATTAATCTTCGAAATCCACTGGATCCATTGCATATTTTATCTTTACAATATCGAGATGTTTGACGCATGAAATCTGCAGTTGAATCGCGGATGGAAGGCTTTCCCATATTCTTCTGTGTTGATATTACACTTTTTAAAATGATATATAATGATTGAATGGTCGGTTACCGAGACTGTATTTTTTGAACATGATTCTATGTGGTAAAACTTTAGTATAGCGAACAATTATTCAATTCTGAAGACTATACTTACGCTCGGAATACCTTAAATTAGTTGAGTTAGTCATGATTCGCTGCTAGAGTCGGCGGCATATCGCCTCATATCTTCTCTAACTTTCTGTCCTTATATTATTCTTTTGGGATAAACGTGGTAGAAGAAAACGAAAAATAGTACATTACGTTACTAGGGAGGCAAGTGCGCGATTTTCACCGAGAATGAGTTATGCACTCACATGAGTAGCATACTATTACTTTTTAAGTCTTTCTTGAAATGAACGCGTTCGCATGCGTGCATAAGTGGCATTTTCGCGATTGGTCGATAAAAAATGCTACAGACTCTAAGTTCAGATCCCGCCATTGCTTCCGCTGGGAGCTCTATTACCATGGAGACTAGAGGTAAGAAGTACGAACGACTATGGGATATGCGATTCTCAACTGTTCCCAGAATCGTGGAAAATACTTTCGGCGGCAACCGAAGTGAAGTGAGCGGAAAATTGGCTGGAACCAATTAAATGAGCTCGCGCTAACTTCATCTCGGTTCCCGTTGATATTCAGTGGTGCTCAGTACCCTCCTATTTTACACACTTTCGGGAACACTTTTTCAGCATTGCGTTCATACTCCTTACCTCTAGTCTCCATGTCTATTACAGTGAAACCTCTCATAGCGTACATAATGCGGGGACATGTACGCTAAGTGAAGAACCAATCAGACACGCGAAACCTTCGTGCCTCTCACTCACTCTTATGAAATCGTCCAATCACAGCGATAAGATGTGCCCCTCCATTTACCGATGTACGCTACGAGAGGGTACGCTATGAGAGATTCCAGTGTACTCTCATCGGGAGTAGTGAAACTGTACTACCCATACGGCTACTTTGCTTCCACGTTGTGCACGTCATTTCAGCGGAGTAAGAAAAAAATGTATATAATGAACTACATAAAAGTGTTTTAACTGACCTCTTCACCGCGTGAGATTCTTCGCTTCGCAAAGATAATAATTCTAAGATCTCGTTCAACCTCGACGATCTCAGCGACACAATTCGGGTTACACGAATGATTGATGTAACGAGCGAGTCCACCACTCAGCGTCGCATCTACCACCCTTTCCTCATCCAGACGAAACATGTAGATACCACGATTCTGAAAACCGAACATGACAATGATAAAATATGACTTTGCAACACAGACAATTTTTCATAAGAGATCTTTTTTCATTATGTCCTCAAAACGCAATTAAAATATCCTCGATTATGTGATATCCCATGTCAATTTAGTCACTAAAAAATTAATTTCTTCAAAAATGGACTTCCCGAAATCAAGTAGTTGTATAATTCTAATAAATATACCAAGTACTACGTACTTGCTATATGCAGTATTACTCGCACGTAATACTGTATATAAATATACAAGTATTACGTGCTACCGTGGTTATCTCTGTCGTTTGGCCATGGCTCTAGACGCGTAAATGTTGTTTTTCAAGCATACATGGGCTTGTTATGGTTTTAATAATTCTAAACGTATATTGGAATATTTCTGCCAAATCACAAAAATGTAAACCACCGAAAACACAGATAAAAACAGTTTATTGTGAATTTTCACGATTAAGTTATGTCTCTCAAAATATCAAGGTAAACGACCCAGTTTGTGACGATTTAAGGCAACTCTCTCACTCTACCGTATGTAAAACCATACGGTAAACGAGGACCTAACGAGTGTCGCAGTTTGTGACGTCACCATTTACGAATTACTATTGGCTGTTTCTGGAATGGTGGGGGGGAAGCCGCCTGTGCTAAAGTAGCGCGTTAGGAACAGGGCCGTTTACCTTAATCTTGGTTTCGAGGTGTAATTAGCTGATATTTTTTCATATAGTTTAAAACTACTTTCTCCAGATATATGCCAAGTTACAAGCAATGTGCACTTCCAGAAGCCGATATTAATTTTTTATTACAAATTTGCGCTGTTCAGCTATCCTTCTCGTGGATCTAATTCTGTTTCCGGGGGGTACGTTGGCTGACATACAAGAGAGATAACAGAATAATGGAAATTTGTAATAAAAAATTAATTTACAAATGAACAACATAAAAGTGTTGGTCGGCTTCTGGGGGTGTACATTGCTTCCAACTGGGCATAGAATTTCGGGAGAGACAATTAAATTCTGAAAATCCACACTAAACCGGTTTTATCTGAGATTTCGGCGGTGTACATTACTTCTGATGTAGCAGAAATCTTTCAATATACGTTCATGCGAATTTTCATATGTAAAAATATATTTTTCCAAAGTCAGAAAACATTTGGGTACTTCGTAATTTTGCAATTAATCTGAGAATACTGTGAAAAACGTTTTTGCACGAATTGAAATAACAAATAATGAAACTCCGAAAAGGTTCGATTTTTTTTAATTTAAAAAAAATCACAAATTACTTCCATATAGTACTATAATGAGGCGAATTTTGAGTAATATCTGAGAGGCTTCTAAAAAAATTGTCAATAAAGATATTCGGAAAATTCAATTATCTTTGAAGCACTATAATATTAGATGCAATGTGAATTGTAATTAAGTTCTCAGTCATCTGTCCAAAAAAGTGCACTTTTTTACATCTGTCGCTTACGAAAACTGCAGCTTCGATCAACACTAGAGAGAAAAACTTTTTCTTTTTTTCTCTCTCGTGCTGAAATGTACTGTTACAGTTAATTATAGTTCAGAAGAAGTAAGAATAAAGAGAGAAGAAAGTTGTAAAAGGATATAAAAATCTTATAAATCTGGCAACCCTTAAGGGAGTCAATAAATATATCCATAGAACTCGTAATGTTGTAAATAATACAAGCATATTCTTAAAAAGAAACTTGTGAGAATGAGATATAAAATACAAAATGTACATACCCTAGCTTCGTATTGCTTTTCCCTGGTTTCCGCAAGTTCAGTGCGAATTATTTCTCCGATATACTCAATAACCATGGTATGTTTCTCTAGATCCCTGGCAGCATATAGTCCCAATCCCTGAATCTTCGATCTTGCCAAATAGACGTTGTTCCTCCATTCCTGCTTCATTTTCTTGTACTGCGAGCTCTTGGAGTGGACAAATTGTTTGGAATAAGGACAAGCAACTTCTCCGGCAACGGTGGCAGTCGGTACGAAGGTTGCACGAGCCGAAGAAGCCGTTCTTTGAGTGTGAGGTCTTTTCCAAGGCAACTGATTTCTAAGCCGAGCTTCGGTTCTCGCGCTTCCCGTTGGATTTATCGCGAGCGGGAGCTCGAGCAGCGGATTTCTTCCGTATTTAAATCTGTAGTCGGTGAGAGTTTCGATACCCGGCAAACTTTCGAGAACTCGAACAACCGCCGGCTCCGTAAGTCCAAAAAGATCTTCACCGGAAACGTAACGAGGAAATAACTGAACGCTGTGAGTTGTTCGTCGTAATTCAGCGAGAGGTTCGAGAATTCTGCTCCAAACGGCGCGTGGTGTTGCATCACGAAGTTCGACGTCCTCTTGGGAAGGTTCTTGAACGAGAACGCGAAATTCCGGACGTCCGGAGACGTCGTGAATCGAGCAAACGTAACGGCAGCGCTTGTTTGGACGTCTCATGCTCCAATAAAATCTTACGATCTTGTAGCCCACTGGATAGATGTAATGAGGGGTGTGAAAGTTTACCAATTGATGAGGCAGCAGCTGACCTACGCTTAGAAAGATCAGGCTACCCACACGGAGCAAGTGGTTGTGGTCTGAATGGTGCATCACCGCTGCTACTTGACGATTCTCGTCACGGTTTACGTACACTCGACGATATACCGAGAGGGTTGTTAACTCGTTGTCTTTTTCGTGTTTTTGAACGTGCTGCGAGCAGTAGGTACTCTGAAATTTATATGTTTGACAATTAGTGTTTTTGCTTCAGTAGAGAAATTTATTTTTAAGAGAAGGACTCACATCCAAATTGCTGATATTCATTGACAGATATATCACTTATTTATCTGCTGATGACATTTTAAAAATATATTTTTTTGAAACCTGAATCTAAGATTTTCTTGCTCTATGGGAAAAGCTATAGCAAATAAACTATAGGAAATGTATGAGTTTTTAAACTTCTTCGCAATTTCCTGAGATAACAGGTACACTAAAAATGTCTAAAAATTGCTCAATTATACATAAGAAGAATTCTTGCGACCTGAATATCAAATATTATGCTTTTGTCACAGAGCAAAAAAAGGTTCTATTTCAGGATCCGAAAGAATATCTCTCCGCCGTCGTGTCAATTATTGAGCCATATATAGGGCATTCCATGTCAAGTGGACCATTCTGGCCCGAAATTTTCCAAGACCCCAAAGGCTTATATATAAAGGGCATTCCATGTTAAGTGGATTTTAAGCCCGGATTTTGCTAAGACCCTGTCCACATGAGACCAATAATAAAACGGCAAAGCGAGCGTGCGAGCCACAATACCACCCAGCATATATGGATCGCCAATTATTAACAAGCGTTTGTGTCTACCCTCTCAGATTTAGGTGCGACTTTGTCATTATTAAGTATACCGTCAGAGAAGGTCGCTTGATTTTTTTCAGACTTTTTCTCGAGTGCCCCACACGTTTTCCAAAGCTATCGAATTATTACGAATTTTACGAACAGTCATTCGAAATCATTTCAATACAGAATTAATCGCTCCCGAAAAAATGTAAGAATGCGACGTATTCCTACGTAAAAAAGTTTATTTGTTAAGGTATTCCGAGCGTGAGGTGATAGTCTTCAGAAGTCTATAATTTTCGGCTATACTATAGTTTTATTACGTAGAATTGTGTCAAAAAAATCCCAGGCGTGCTAGCCACCCGTTTAATGATTATTTATCCCTGCAAAAAGTCCAATATTACCACCGAAAGATATAGAAAAAGCTCCGATCCGCGTTTTAATTGCAGATTTCATTAGTCAAACATCTCGACATCGGAAAAGTAAAATATGCAATGGATACAGCGGATTTCGGAGATAAATTATCGCGCTTAAAAAACTATCCTGACCAAAGTCTTTCGCGAGAAAATATTATCTATAAATATTATTAAGGTGTGAATAAAAATCTAATATCACATGACAGTCATGGCGGGACCTGTCACGTATTAGCTGGCAACGCTGTACATCGTCAGCTGTGCTTATGACATTCGCCGGCGATGCGCGTGAAATTGAAAAGTATTTGACGTTAATACCGGTCTCATTGTCAGGTTACAAATTCACATTAATAATGAGTTCTGTTATTTAGTAGGCTTCATAATCCCTAATTATACATCGCATTTGTATATGAAATTTCGTAGACCGGTTTGTACATAAAAACTTCCAGTACTTGTGCATTAAATTCCGACGTTCTTTTACAGTGTGGGCATGAAAGTATTTCAAACACATTTTCATTGAATTGAATGAATACACCATACCTGGTGTATAGAGATAAAAATAATATAATGAATAGAATAGAGGATCAAATTCATAGTGATAGGGGTGAAGGACATGGCAATAGTTGTAGGTTAGCGGCCAGCGCGTTTTGGAGTTTCTGTTATATTTCGATTAAATTTTGATATACGCAGCTATTGTTTTCATGCCCCTTCTGCAAACATGATGCTCAATCACGTGATACGCTACAACAGCGTTGCCAGAACGTTCGTGAAGGGTCAGGACCGTATGATTTGAAAAAGTGCAAAATTATTTTCAAAAATGAAAATTCTGCATATCTGTGCATCAGGGAGTTTAATCGGACATTTAAAAAGATTCTCAAATAATTTCACGGTGGTAAAGCGTTACATTTTCGAGCATATTAGGGGCCCCGCACAGGCATCCACCACAAAACCCGCACGTAGGCTCTCGGAATACCTTAAAGCAGTGAATATCAACAAATTAGTCAAAAAACAGTTTTTTGAGGGCCATCCGTCAGTTGAATTACGTTATTTTTCACATAAAGTATGTAAATTTCAGAGTGAGATCTGAAAGGGGTACAGTTTTTTTATGGCCGCGGCGAAAACAGCGCAAATTAGCCTAGAAACAATTGATACGCCGTTTAGATCGCACTCTGAAATTTACACGATATTATGTGAAAAATTCTCAGTTTTTTCAAAATTAAAAATAAAAATGTAACTCAACTGCCGGACGAACCTCAAAAAACTGTTTTTTTGACTATTTAGTTGATTTTTACTGCTTTAACAAATTCGGAACGTAATGACAGTATTTTATATATATATATTTTTAAAGCTGAGACTTTTTTGTTGGGATACGTCGTGATCTTAAATTTTTCAGAAATCATTAATACTGTATTGAAATGAATTTAAATGAGTGTTCCTAAAATGGGAATAATTCGATACCTTTAGAGAACCTGTAGGGTACTCGAGAAAAAATCTGAAAAAATTCAGTACAAACGCTTGTCAATAATTGGCGGAATGACCCATGTATATATTTTAAATGACATCAGCAGATAAATGAGTGAGATATCAATGAATATGTGTAATTTGGATCTGTTTTTCGCCCCTTAAGGTGGAGCACCTGAGAGAAATTTACAAAAAGTGGATTTCATTTTAGTTTCATCTTATCTTCTTTATAAGCATCGAGAAATGTATCTCTATCTAGTCATTACTAATTACCTTGTTTTTGTAGAAAACACAGCCGTCCTTTACAGCACAACCGAGATGGTAGACATTCGTGCACCGCATCTTGAAGCACTTGACAGTAGCTCCAGGCTTTTCACAAACGATGCAGTTCAACACAAGGCTGTGCTGTAGAGCGGTGTCTAAATTCATGAGGGCACCGTTGACGGTTTCGTACACGTCCTCAGACCAAAGAGCGCAGTTTAGGTGAACCCATTTATCCACGTCGAAATTTAGAAGTCTCGCGGGGCCATCGGCTGCACCGTCCCCTTGGCTCTGGCAGAACATGCAGCGACGACTGTCGTCAGTTTTCGCTGGTACTACCGTAACTCCCATACGAAACAGCATCTGAAACATCAATAAATTAATTTCTATTCCGAAGAAATGTTAAATTTGTACATTTCAGCGCTAGGGAGAAAAAAGTTTTTCTCTCGAGTGTTCAGCCAAAAGTGCACGTTTCGGAACGGATCGCTGACAAAACTATATGTTTTTGTTGATCAAATATTAGAAAATCTTTTAAACCCATCATTTTTTCAAGATTTATGACGAAAATTGAAAAAAAAAAAAAAATGTTTACTTTAATCTTTATTAACAGTGAATAAAATAAATCTTTTCTTCAATGTCATTGCAATGTTAGGCCTTAGAGAAAGCTCTGAGAAAGATGGAAAATGACGAAGCCATACAAGGCCCGACTTTGTTACCTTGCTTCAAGTAATTCAAAATACGGTATAATTCGAAACCCTTTAATGATCATCACCAAACTTCATATCTATCATAGCTGGATATTAGTTTTTCTGTAGCACCTTTAAGAGGAAGCGAAACACGCACCGCGTGACATATAAGTGCAAGAGAGATAGTTTTTGAAGAAAAAATTTAAATAATGTCACCGGGCGGATAATTAAGTTGCGCTTCCGGTGACGTATTCCCTTTTCTGAAAATGTCTATGGTGTCCCCACAGTTTTGTTTACAGTTTTTGTTACCAATTGAGAAGGTTTGGCCTAGCCTTAAGGTGCAGTGATATATCGACCGAGTCGCCATAACTGCGAGTGAAAAAATACCATTGACGATCAAAGTGGAGCGAGAGAAGAACAAAAACGAGAGAACAACAAAAAACGCACATCACGTTAAACTGAATTGGTCGGAATTGACTCGAGTTAGAATAGCCGTCCAATTTTCGGAAAAATCTGAATTGTATCAAATCCGAAATGCTTTACGGATTTAGCTCAAATTCAATTTCGATTGCTCTTAAAAATCACTTTATTTATAAAGGACTATATATCTTATTAGCTAAACAATTTCGGCAGCTAGAGAGAATAGAGACTTTTCGAACAATTTTAAGTTTTATGAAATCCTACAGTGAGCCAAGTTTACGCTAGATACATAAAGCCATTTTTGAGATACAAAGATTTGATTTTTTCAAGCCTGCTACATACCAACACACACATACATTCAGTCATTTTTTCTAAACCACTTTTCTCGATGTTTTAGACATCAACATTTCTTAATGCTTTTTTACAAATTCAAAGTTTTCTCTGTAACAGATCAATTAAATAATGGTCAGTGAATTTTCGATGCATTTTGTAAAGAAATTTTCAATGCAGTTTTTAAAAAGTGTCGGGTACACTTCAATGAAATTTTCAATTCAGTCGTAAAATCTGGCCAATATTTGGTTCAATTAGTGCGTAAATTAAAAAAAAAAAAAAAAAAAAAAAAAAAAAGAGCTGAACATTTTAGACGATTTTGATTACCCTCACACAAAAATCTAGAAAAATAAATTTTTCACAAAAACAAAGCATTTTCTATAAAGAAGCAATTAACGAATGCACTCACCTCAGTGACTTCTCGATCAGTTGGTTTTTTATATTTGGTAGGTGGCTGTATGACACCCAACGACCAGGACTTGTATCGGAGGCCTCGCCAAACTTTGGCCGGTGGCGGTGGTTCAGTGCCTTCGCTGTCGTTTTCCTCCGATGCTGGATGTTTCTTCGGCCTCTTCTCGTCGATATGGAGTTCCTCCGCAATCTCGTTCATGTCCAAATCTTCAGTTTCAGTCTTAATTTTCATCTCCGTACTTATATCCAAGTCCATTTCCTCGACATTGTCGACAATGTCCTCGGGTTCCATTTTCTCCGGAATCTTCGGCTCCACCACTTTTTTCTTCAGCGTCTCGTCCAGCAATTTTATTTCCGCTTTTTGACACAAGTGGTCCACAATTGTTGCAGCCTGACACAAAAAAAAAAAAAAAATTAATAATCAACAAAATTTAAGAACGTACATGGAAGTTATAGATAAATAAAAAGTACAAAAAGAATCACTTCTGTTAAATAAAATAAATTCTGTTTTTTTACTGATGAGAAGTTTTTCCCTTTTTTTTCATTATAAAAATTTAAAAACGCCGTTGGAAAAAAAAACTTTTTTCTATTTATTTATTGGAATAAACTTTTGTACATAGAGTTTATGCTATTTGTCTTCACAATGTGTCTTCGAATTGTGAATAAAGTAATTTCATACTGAACTTAACAGTTTCTGCTTTTACAGATTCGAAAATAATTAATAAAACGAAGAAAATCGTATTGTAAATACTCACCATTCCTTGGGTGTTGGTAGGAGTTCTGTGCATCAGCGCAAATTGCATGTAACATGCTGCCGAACAGAAGCAAAGTTCATCGCCAGGTTCTGCCTCCTCTTTGCTTAGAAACGGTAGGTCCGACACTTTTTTCCTGATGAGACTGCTTAATATCACGACGTCGCAGTGACGGCAAAATTTCGCTGCGCCATTTAAGATACTCTGGATATCGATTGGCGCTACATATTAAAAATGAAAATTATAAATAAGGCTGGCATCGTTAACAAAATAGGTAGAATCTATTTTTCTTTACTTAAGTAAGTGTATTTAGTCCTTTTACAAATATACTTGCAATATCGAAAGATTCATTTATGGGCTAATTAAAATAATTATAATTAAGTTGAATAATAATAAGAAAGTGAGTGAAAACGAAATGATTTTCCTATTTGTTTACTGTCGATTTAGTCAATTTAGCAATCAACATATATGGATTCTCGCCAATTTTCTTTCTTTCTTCCTGGGCCAAAAAAAAAAAAAACTAAAGTTACTGTAGAAAAAAGATTTTGAGAATAAGGCTCACTGAAAATATATTTTTAGACACCATGAATGATAATTCTCACGCGTCGCCCTTTGCATGTTAAACTACTCAAAAATTCATTGAAAATCAGTTTTTGATACCTTGACATTTCTTTTATAACATCTGTGATTTTTCTACAGTTGCAAAAGTTCAAAATGACCTATCTATGGTATATCCACAAAATGAAATCATTGTACAATTTGTTACAATATGTTTTGTTTAGTTTCAAAATACAAAATCTATACTTCAAATTATATATTAAAAATGTCAAAATAAAAAAAGTTTATCATAAAATTTTGTATAAAAATGCAAAAATATTTTTTTCTTTTTTAAAGTATAGAATCTTTCGCTTTTATTTATGACCTTTTTACTTATTTATTTATTATCTTAATAAATATCTTAGTGTCGATTTTAATAGAATACTGACCTCCTTCCTTTCCATCTTTCCCCTTGGTCCTATAAAGACCTAATTTCTGACTAGGCGGGGTAGTGGTGCGCTCGACAATCTGGTATCCAGGAGGTGGAGCTATGTTTAGAATATTGGCCAAGTCTTTAAGTACTCCCATTATGTCGTCTGCAGCCTGGCTGTTTAAGGTCAGCGTGACGGTCACATTTCCGGTATCGCGCAACGGCACCGGCGGTGATTTTCCCAATCTACGAGAATTCAAGATAATCAGATTTTTCGGATATATCATCATTTTCCCAGCAATAGGGAAGTGACAGTTATTTGGATTTTTTAGTTCTGCGTAGAAACTCGACATAAATATATTTATGCAAAATAACCGACAGCAGTGGACGCGCGGTCGGTGTGTGGCTTCGGCGGTCCCCAGAGTTAAGCAGCATTATTTGCGGTCATAACTTGGATGGGTGACCGCTTAGCCTTGCACTGGTTTGCGCGCCAACTGCTGAGCGGGAGGCAGTTTTTCTGAGTTTCTAATGTATTCTCATACAATAAAAACTCAGTAAAAACTCAGTAAAAATAAAGCCGACTGTATCGGCCAGGTTTTCCGCAGTTTCCCTGTGCCCTCGTGCAAATGCGATACAGTAGTGCATTAGGATGAGTGGCTGCGGACAACACTCTAGAGGGGTCTCAATAAAGGAACAGGGAGAAGGGGAGAGGGGAAACGTAAAAGCCTGAAGAAGGCATACGGAAGAAACCAATAATATATTTATGCAAAACGAAAATTCAAAATGAGATCACCTATTTCTACCTTTTTTTAATCAACATTTCGTTTTTTTATGTTGCAATTTTGATACTTTTTACTTCAATTATTTCACTAATTATAAAATTCTCATTGCATCTATTTATAGAGATGTGCGAAAATTAAAAACTCAATATCAGATATTTTTTATATAATATGTTTCTTTAAATAATCAGTCGAACTGAAGAAAATCTGGTGGGTTTGGGAGTTTTTATGCCACAAGTTATATCATACAAAAATCGAATTCTTTTTTAAGATTTCGTTTTTGTAATTATTTTTTAATAAAAAAATTTTGTTTTGCCATTTTTGTGAAGTAATAAAGAAAAAAAAAAGTTACATTGCTATATTTACGTTAAGTATTGAAGGTAAATTATGATACTAACCTCGATGAGCCAAGATTCTCTTTGTCCTGCTTCGCTGAATCTTTCAAATAGCCCGGTTTTAGTCTAATCGGTATCGGCGAGATAAGCGGTATCACAGGTGAAACTCGCTTCAACCAATCGGACTCCTCATCCGACTCTTCGTCGATCAATCTCAAACCGGGGAATCGATGAATACATTCGGGAATCACACACTCCGGTGATGAAGAACTGACGATGGTGTCTGGGGTGTCGACATCACGACTCATCGACAATGAATTTTCTTTTTTCTCATCTACTGAAAACGATATATCACAATCAATATTAAGCTAATATAAAAAAAGGACCGAAAATTTTCGAACAAGTTTTTAGAGCAATTCCCGAACAAATGTTCAATGTGATTTCTAAACAAATTTTTTAAAGTGATTTACACTGAAATTTGCAAAGAAACCATCAATGGAATTGTTCAAAACAATTTTCTAAAAAAAATCCTAATAGGTAAATGTGCAAGTGAATTTTCAATACACTTTTCAAAGAAATGAGAAAAGCACGTTTCGAGATTTTTTGAAAAATGTATCAAAATTTTCGGAGGAAAATTTACACAACAGAAAATAAAGAAATCGCAACAAAAAATGTTTTTTCAATGGTCAAAGCCCAACAAATATTATAGCCCTCAAACAGATGAACTTCTCATTAGTGTAATTAAAACTTAATTTCAGTTTTTTGTTCCAAAATTTTTACTAAATTGTTAGGTAAAAAAAAAAAAATTGTTGAAGCACGCCGTAATTTATGCATTTTTTTTTTTACAAAACACTCGATCAATATTTTAGCAAGACCATCAAATTGTTTCCAATTATCAATCAAAAGCAGTTAATATTCAAATAAATTTTTAATGAAATTCCCGCCACTTTTGGAAGAATGGTCCGCGGTTTTCAGACAAATACTGTCACGACAAAAAATAGGCAAGTCGCAACAAAAACGGTCTAAAAATAGTTCATAAGTATGCAAAACAAATAAATTTATTATGATTTAGCAAAATATAAACAAAATTTCGTCTAAAAAAAACGACATTAAAATTATTTAAAAGAAGAAAGAAAAAAAGTATTTGAACCGAATGGCTTAGCCGCTTTCTACTAAATACTCGTCGGTCAATATTTTAACATAAAATTGTTTTTAAATATTAACCATAGAAAGACAGATATTTTTGGTAAAGTATTTTTTTTATATTTCACTCAGTGCGTAATACTTTGTCAGAAAATTTTTTGTCGTCCAGTTATCGTAAAGTAACATTTAAGCTTGCGAGTACTTACAATCATCAAGTTTTAGAGGTGGAAATTCCTGATCGTAAAAGCCTCTCTGAGTTGACGCGGGTTGTTGCGGTGGCGTAGGTTCCAGTTCGCCGAAAGGCTGTGTGTTATAGTGATCAGAAACGCCGAGCAGTGTAGCGGCTCCGTAAGCGCCGGTCAAATCGCCGGTTCTCGTGTTGTAGTCCTTTAGGGTGCCGATTTTGGCGAGATCGCCGGAGCCGAAAATCGGGCACACCCCGTAATTCCTGCCCAATAGAGGTTCTAATACTGCCATCGGTTGAAGCTGCCGAAGCTGTGTCATGAGATTGTCAATAAACGTGTCGTAATCTTCGTCCAAACGCGACACCTTTCTCGAACGTTTCTTTTGAGGCGGTGCGGTCGCGTCCTTTCCCTGGCTTTGCCTGCGCTTTTGATGGTACTGGCGCCTTTTTATTTTTTTGAGATCTATGTTTTTGAAAAAAAGGAAAATCCATTTTTTTTATCATCGATTTAGATCTTTAATTTTATTAAATAGAGACCTTTATTACAGGAATCAATTAAAAAAGTTGCAACGTAGAAACTTGCACATTGATTCCTCAGTTATTTTCACTTTATACCCTTCATTGATCTTGGCTTCCTCTTAGAGGAAGCTTTGCAAAAAGTGGAAAATAATGAGAAAGCTATGCACAAGGTTCTACTTTGCAAACATGTTTTAAATAAATATTAAAGCCTGAAGTTTGGATACATTAAAGATATATAATTTAAAAAACTCTAATTCCTATAAAATACGAACCCAATTTTTTCACTAAATTATGAATCTAGTATCACTAAATATTATATATGTTTATGGAGAAAGTTTGGGCTTTTTCAGCTTTTTCAGAAATAAACTTGATACGGTAAATTTCCTTTTAAATTCCATAAAATCGGAATCGCTTTACCGATATTAGCTAAATTTAATACCAAACAACATTGAGTGCAACTGTACTTATGTGTAACTATTTAGCAAAATAGCCGAAAGTTTAGGAATGATAAGCGATCACGTCCATTTTTTTTTTTAATTAAAAAAGCAAAATGAGTGGCTGCTGCTTTCACTTGGGTGTCAAATAAAAATGCATGACTAAAGATTGAAATAAATACTCTAAAATCCGGAATTTTCTAGACGCCGGTACTGCGTGTTATCAAAGCATAAAATTGGTTGAGGTAGTCTAATAATTTATTCCGTTTCTATAAATTTTGGCAGTTCTGTCGACTGTTTTGAAAAGTGGCTTGAGTTCATCAGCATGAGTTCTTAAAATATAAATACACCCACAGATACTCTTTGAATAGAAAATACGTTCATATTTTATGTAAAAATGTCCGATATTAGGTTTTATAATAAAAGCATTATTATAGAAAAAATCCATAATATTAGTCCGATTATGACGAGCAATAGCTCATTCTGTTTATTGAAAGATGTTTTATTGATTGACCGAACAGGTTCTTTATTCATATTCATATTGTTCAAAAGTTACAAGCATATTTACGTCTAATGTTGGGGTAGATACACAAACGGTTGTAATTTTCATTAAAAAAATAATGAAAACAAATATACCCGACCAATCAATGAGGCATATTTCCATGAGTGAAATGAGCTATTTCTCGTCATAATCGGACTAAAATTGCGGTGTTTTCTAATATAAAACGACATGCCAAACAAACTTTATCGGACATTTATATATATCAGTGTACTTTCTTTTTTGCCATGTTCGTGGTTGTATTTATATATTAAGAACATATCGAAAAGACAAATCACTCTCCAGATTGTTAAGAGAACATCGTATATTTTTCGCTGATAACACTACAAAAAAAAAAAAATCTACTTGAAATTTAGTGTACTTTTGCTGGGAGTTTTTATTCATAAACTAGTATATCAAATTTAGTATACAAGTGTAATGTAAAATTAATGTATGTTACAGCACACTCAATAATTTACTTTAATTTTACAGTAAAAGTACTTGAATTTTAATAATTTGCTTTAATTTTACTGGAAAAGTATATGAATTTTATACCACAATTTTATATTAAATTTCGATAACGAGTTTAAGAATAAAAACTTCCAATCTTCTCAGCTGAAGTGAAGCTTTAAACATCGATATAAAATAATCAACGCTGCGCTAAAAAGCGTCGATTACCAGAACATCGAATAAACATGGCCCATTACTAATGAATACCAAACTATTACTAATAGCGACGTTCATTTGACCACTCTCAATTACAGAATAAAAAAATCGACTCACCAGTTTTATCGTCAATGGACCCGTCGATAAGCTCTTCTTTGGCAGTAAGAAAATCTTTGGTATCGGATAGTTGGATAGGAGGAGTGTTACCGGCGAGAACTTCATCGAGAATTTCCTTTTTAACTTCCACTAAAGGCACTGTGTGTTGCGAAATTGCACCCTGTGGTAGGTGAGCTTGATGGCCCAAAGAATGGGCCATCGTATGAGGCACTGTCGGTTGTATTGTATTAACATTTATCTGTTGTTGTTGTTGTTGTTGTTGTTGTTGTTGTTGTTGTTGCTGCTGCTGCTGTTGTGGTTGTTGCTGTTGTTGTTTTTGCTGCTGTGGCTGTTGTTGTTGTTGTTGCTGCTGCTGGTGTTGTTGCTGTTGCTGTGGTGGTTGCTGCTGCTGCGGTTGTTGTTGTTGTTGCGGCTGTTGATGTTGCGTTCCACTTTGTTTCTGAGCATTCTGCTGTTGCTGTTGTTGCGAAATTTGCGGTTGTGGAGTTTGAGGAGGCGTCGTAGTAGGAGTTCGCGGTTGCGCGGTTTGTGTATTACCCGAAACTTGGTTACTCGATTGAATCGTAGATTTGGCAGTAATCGAAGGGATCGTAGGTTTTCCATGAGTCTGAACGCTTAATCTCGGAAAAACGGCCGTCGGCGTAGGAACTCGTTGCTGTTGTTGAGTCTGATTATTTCCACCGATGATCGTTGCGTCCGTGACGTTTTTTGTCGTGTTTTGCGACTGTGACGTTCCGATTTCTTGGAGAGGCGGCGTCGGCGTTTCCGTGACTTTAAGCGGCAATGGAGGCGTCGTTTGTTTCGTAAGTGTCGTCAGCGTCCCTTGCTGAGTCGCCATAACCGTTTTTGCAGGCTGTGAAACTATTTGCGCTTTAGTCGATGAATCCGCGAGTCTCTGATGCTGAGTTGTTTGCAGACTCATTGAGGATGACGTCTGCGTCGTCTCCTTTGGCTTTGGCGGCTCTTCTTTCATTGGTGGACTTTTAGTCTTTAGGGAAGTCACAGAATGGGACAAAAATGACGTTTCTCGGTTTAAAAGTTGCTTGGTAGGCTGCGGTTTGCTGCTCGGGGTTTCGTTCAGTAAAGGAGGAAGCAAAGAAGATGGAGTCGGAGGCACGGGTCTCGCTAATTGCTCCTGCAGCGAAGGAACTAGTGGCAAACTCGGTCCTTGACTTGTGCTCGAAGCTACAACCGTTGTGGCGCACGCTGTATTTTGTAGAAGTTGTTTTAAGAGTACGTTTTGTGATTCCTCCATTCTGTGCGAATTTACGGTAGTTTTTCCCGAAGATGCTTCGATTTCCGATCTTGAAATAGCTAATTTCGGTTCGCTCGATGCGGACACTTTGTTTGGTGATTCTTCGGCATCTTTGATGTTTCCGGCTTGTTGGAGATTTTCGTCATTTGTTTTGTTGTCGATTGGCAGAAGGCCTGTAGATTTGTACTGCGTTTGACCGGAAGTTAACTGGGAGTGCAATAGAGTCGGCGCTTGTGAGAGAGTTGACTGTAGGATGCTCGTCGTTACGTTTATCGTCGTTGATGAACTCGCCGTTGTTGACACTAAAGGTCGCACGCTCGATGTTGAAGACGAAGTCGCAACTGAACTGCTCATCGCTCGCGAAGGAACAGACGTACCACTTGTGCTTACCGCTAGAATCGCTTGCAAGTTTTGAGTACGCTGAGCTGAGGAAGATGGCAATACGGAGCTGAGGAGGTTGCTTGTTTGAGTTAGAACGGTATTTGCACGGTGGCCGGCTATCGAAGGTGTTGCGGAATTTGTTCCGGCTAACATCGCGTTCAGCATCGCGTTTGACGTTATCGAAATTCCTAAATTACCTGAAAATAATTTGGAATCTTTTTATATACAAATTCGCGTTTAAGAAGACATTGACGATACAGTCGGCTTAATCGAGCATTAGGATTTAAAAATTGTTTGTACACATTGTCAAAGAGATCCCACTTCATGTAGATCAATTAATTTACTGAAAAGTAACTCTGTTCACGCTAATAACCAATGCGACATATTAATCGCAGTTTTTTGGAAGACAGATTTGTAATTATAGTCCGAACTTGACTAACGATAGCTTATTTTGTTTGTTGAAAGATGTGAAACATTCGCCGATTAATTTTTTATGTTTTTCTTCTCAATTAGGAGAAATATTTAGTTAACGTCGTAACTTTGTTTTTCCTTCACAAACAAATGGCTGTTATTTGCGCGATTAATATCATCACAAATGTTTACGGGTAAGTTTACACAATATCTTTCAAGAATAAAAATGAGCAATCGCTTGTCAAGATCGAACTGAAATAACAAATTCGGCCTCAAAAAACGACGAATAATATGTGCCATTGATAGTTACCGTAAACTAAGTTATTTTTCTGTAAATCGATTGCTAAACATTTTTTGTACTTTAAGTAGAATCTCTTTAATTCAGATCCACCTTTGTTTTTTCTAGCTTTCTCTTTAAAACTGTGTACAAACAATTTTTGCAATCATTCACCGGTTTGTACCGTCATTGCTTTCATGAGGATATATTACAGACACATTCACAGGCAAAAGCTTGATTGAATGAGAAATTGAGTACTTATTAAATTTATTTAAAAAATAAAATAGTTCAACATATTCACGAAATATAAAAAAAACTTTCCGTTCTTTCGAAATAAATTCCCCAGAGTATTCCGTATATGATTCCGAAATTATTTTTTAAGTAATTTTTTAACAATTTGTAACAAACATTTTGTTGAGAACGAAAACGGATATTTTCCCCCATATTTTGATTTAAAAATACCATAGAAAGAAACTAACCGATAATGGTATAACTAATTGCACGTTGAAGACATGTTTCAAGAAAATATTAAGACAAAAAAAGTGTTTAATAAATTGTCCATACATTTTTTTTAGCGAATAACTTCCTGCAGTTCTTTTTAGAAATACCAAAAAAAAAAAAAAAAAAAAAAAAAAAAAAAAAAAAAAAAAAAAACGAACATAAAATAGGTAATGGAAAGAATGATGCTCTATTTATCCATTTGTTTCATTGCAAGAAAAAAAGTATAAAAATGGTTCTCGGTATCAAATAACAGCATTGTTAAATTTTCTCCCAAAATATGCGAAAAAAATTTACAAAAATAATTTATGTAAGAAATAAAGAATACTGCGGCTTTGAAATGTGATTAAATTGAATTGCGATTGTCACGAACTCATGAACGAACTGATCATGGATAACGTTAGAAATAATCGCCCATTGAAGAAATCTTTGCAGAAAATGTTAAGAAAGTGGAGAAAAAAAAAAATAGGTACACTACTTTTAGAAAAAAAATCGTTAGAACCAACAAAACGTGCGTTTGCGGGCAGCGAAATAGTACATTGTAATACTAGTGCGGGAAAGCGGATATTCCGCGAAGGTTAGCAAGCGGCTTGCTTGCTACCCGCCGTGGGAAGACGGCGCGGGAAACGCGGTTTTACGCACGCTTTGGGTGCATAAATCCCCATTTTCTTTTTCTGACGCGTGTGAGTTTCCAGTACGAGCCGAAGGCGAGTGTTGCAATCACATGAGTTAATAAAACGTTTTCTTTACTCGTGCATGCAAAATTCTCGTTTGCCCACCGTTTACAGACATGCAAAATGACCGGTTGACGCACTAGTGCGCAAATAGTACTTTGCGATACGAGTGCGTGAAAGCGAATATTTTGGAAGGCGGTGAAGGGAGTCACACGAGCTCCGCGAGTACCACCGGAGCACGAGCCGAGTTTGCATGAGTGCGAGTCGCGGATGGTCCGGTGGTACGAGTGGTGCGAGTGTGACTCACTTCACAGTCTTCCAGAATATTCGCTTTCAATCAGGAGTATCGCATACTATGTTTTGTTTGCAGTCGTTAAACACTGCTGCGGTCTGTTTTGTTAAAACAGTTTTTTAATATGTAATCGACGCGAGCGCGATGAATGTGCGCATGCGCGCATAGTATTTTCGGTGCGATTCGCGTATCTTCGACCCGCTTCGAGTATTTTCGACACGCTTCCCGTATTTTCGACACGCTTTCTGTATTTTTGATACGCCTTCTCGAAAAGCGCCACCTTTTTCATTCCCGGTCGACACAAAAAGTAGCACTTTCCATGCACGCGATACAAAAACATTTTTGCGCACTGGCTCCCTAATTTTGCACACTGTTCCCTGGATTTTGCTCACTGCTTGAAGTTGCAGCTCATTTTGCATGTTTGTAAACGTCGGACAAACTCGGATTTTGCATTGCACTCGTAAAGAAAAATATGGTTCGATACACGAGGCCAAAGGAGCGTTTTGCGCAGTGCGCAAAACACTCCTTTGGCCTGTTGTATCGAAATATACTATTATTTCACAAAATGTGAAAATGGTTATTTATGCACGCGAAGCGTACGTAAAACCGCGTTTCTCTCACCGAGGGAAATAAAAAATAATGGTCTATTAGTTTAGCCATTATTTTGATTTACGTTGTAAAAAAAAATCAAAACAATAAATCTCCGAATGAAACTTTTAAAAATTATGATTTTCTCCGCAATATATGAAACTATATAATGGAAGAAATAAACGAGACAGTCGTTTTGAAATGCATACGATTGTCACTAACTCAGATTTCTCATCATCAAGTTTCTACAGATAAAATAAATTGATATTTTTACATACCCGAAGAACGTGAAACCGACAAAGTTTGAAGACTCGTAGTCTGATATTGTTCAGAGGTCGTTGGTTTAGGAATCGCCGAAATGTTTACCGAAGTTTCTTTGAGCTGCAGATTATAGCCGCTGGTAGGCGTCGAGTCTATCGATGTTTTCGTGACGGTATTCGAGGTCGTCGCTGGCGGCGATGTTTGTTGACGAGATGGTACAGCATTTTGCGAATTCCCGAGAGAATTTGGCGCTGTTGTGGATGAGACGGTCGAAACGCAAGCAGCTTTTGGGCCAGTAAAGGACGAAGGTACCATAGTAACGAGTGAGCTCTGCGAAGATGTCGTGTAATTTTGTGTGTGATTCGTTTGTAACGACGACAAAAGTGTTCTCAGTTGATGCGAAACGTTAGCGACGTTTGACGTCAATTCCGTGGGTTTCGATAGAGGAGAAAGTTGTGGAACAGTAGTCGTACTATTTTTCTGCAAATGCGTAACTGTAGTCGAAGCTACAGTGGAAATTTGCTGCGCCAAAGTTGTGTTTTTAGTTAGATTAGGCGTTTCGCTGAAAGAATTCGATTTTTGGCTTTTAGGTGATTTCTTCGCGCTCTGTTGCTGCTCGGCCTCTACAGTTCCCTGCTCCAAATCCATAAGCGAGTCCTGAAGTATATTTAACGGTAAAGTATCCAAAGGCGTCGCTAAATCGTAAATCAAACTCGATTTTCGTGATCTGTCTTCCTGTAAAATGTCTGTGTTTGCCATTTCCGGTTTTGAGGAGATAATATTGTGCAACATGTCGAGTATATCGTCGGACGATTCTTCGATAAGATTTTTCTCATTGCTGCAATCATCCTCGTCGTAGTTTTTGTCGGTTTCGCTCGTCGTTCCCATTTTAACCGGCGACGGAGATTTCGAGGCGTTCGGAGCTTCGGGGGAACGATTTTCTTTGGTTTTCTCGACGTTTTCCGCCGGGTGCCGCTGCTTTTCACACTTTTCTTTTGCCTCGTTTATCATCACGGGCTCAGAGTCATTTTCCAGAATATTAACCAAAGAAAGATCGTCGGAAACTGGTGACATTCTCTTCAGCGTCGGAACTTCCGGTTTGCTTTCACTGCTGCTTTTTTCGCCGTTTATTGCCGCTTCCGCTGGGTTGTGGATAGCTTCAAGCATGCTTTCGAGTTCGTCGGTTGTGTTCAGAGGATCTGATTTTTTGTCGTCAATCGTCGGCGAAGTTTCTTCCGGAGTCGCTGGATCGGAAAAGTGATTGGTCAAAGGCTTTGATTCCTCGACCTCTTTCAGCTTTTCCTCGTGATTTTCCTTCATCGTATCTTTCGCACTTTCGTTTTCCGCGATTTTCCCAGAACCTGGCTTTTCCTCTTTTCTGGGAAACTCAGAAATCGACATTTTTGGCTTAAGCAGTGTGACTGAAGTTGGCTGAACGCTCAGCGCCAATTTGGCCTGAAAATTCGGCGTTTCCGGTTCGTTTTTTCCAAACTTCGGGTAGTCGTTTGAGACGCAGCTAATAACTGGAGAATTCGCGGCTAGCGAAGATTCTTTTGTGATCGGTGAAGTGTTTTTCGTTTTCATTAAACTGTCGATCGAGTTTGTCATGATCTTGGCTTTTATCGAAGTTTCTAGGGAAGTTTGACTGAGCGTAGCAGCGATTTTTGCGTCGGTAACGATACTGGCCATATTGGCTGTCACAGATACCGATTTTTTCGTCTCTGAAAGAGCGGAAACGATTTCTTTACTACTGAGAGTAATAGACGAGGAAATTGGCTTCGTGGTTTTTTCGGAGACGGCAAAAACAGTCGTGACTTCGCTGGATGTAACAGGCGTGCTTTTCATTATTGTTGGATAAGAAACTGCAGGTTTTGTTAATCCGGGAATGCCGATATTCGCCTGATGGATACTGGAAGGCGGAGCTTCGCTCTGTCGCAGTTTTTCCGGAAAAACAAAAGTATCTTTAGTCTCTTTCGGTCCGTGCGACATTTCCGGTGATTTAGCTTTTTCAGTCTTCGAAATTTCAGAAGTTTCGTTGACCTCGGTCTTGTCGATTTCGTCTTCTCCGCAAGGCTCTTTGGAATGACAATCGTCGGGTGATTTTGTGCTCGGATCAATTATAACAACTTCTGACTCGTTAACGAGAGAAACCATAAGTTCGTGATCTGGTGAATGATGCATAAAAGGTCCTGGCGAAGTATCAGCCAAAAGTTCCTCCTGATCTGGTGATTCCGGGGTATCGGTAACGGCGACGATTCTTTTACCGCTGCTCTGCAAGCTCCTCATTATATCCAACCTGTACAATTTATTGATTTTTATTTAGAGATGCTTGATATATATCCCAACAGAAAAGTTTTATTCAATCAAGAATTCAATCTTTTGCGGTAAGAAAAAAAACCGAAGAAAATCAACGACATAGAAGGTGCATGGTGGCCGTTTTTTTCCCGGAAAAAAATTTCCTGACTTTTCCCTGACTAATTTATCAATTTTCGCTGATCAAAATTCTAAGGATATCCACTGAAAAAAAAAAAAAAAAAAAAAAAAAAAAAAAAAAAAAAAAACAGATACGTGTTTTTGATAAGTTATTTATTTCTTGATTAACAACGAATAGGACTTTTGAAGATATATTTTCTCTTTCAAAATATAAACGATCTTTGGAATTATAATGCTTTAAATCCAATTACATACTAATGTAATTTAATAATTTATTATGTATGTGTGATGTGATGTGAAGTGTAATACTTATTTTAGTAATATATAACACTTTTTAAACTTTTTTTTTTGAGTGCTTCGATTTGTTCGAAAAGATTTATGTTGTAATGTTTATATCAATTTTTATTTGTTTTTTTTTTCTTTTCAAATATTTTTCGATTGTTTTTTTATCCACGTCTTTCTTTTATGGATTTGTATTCAGTTATTGAAAGTTTGGCAACAATCTACTTTTCCCCTGACTAATTTCGATATTCCCTGACTTTTCCCTGATTCTGTGATCAATTTTTTATTTCCCTGACTTTTCCCGGTTTTCCCTGACCGCGGCCACCATGAGGTAGTATTGATTTTCTATTTTAATAATAATGCCATAAAATTGTTTAACAAATGTTTCTAACAAACTTGAAATTTTCGTTCTCAAGAATTTTTTAAGGCTGCTTTTATGAAATTAATCCATAAACCTGAAACTTCTGACGTCTAACATGAAATCTTTGTACGAAAACATGTACAAAACTCGCGGGTTCTGAAGCCTTTCACAAAATGAAAAAAATATATATTTTAAAACTGCTAGAATATTCGAAAAAAATAATAATGAAAAAATCATAGATTCGAAAAAAAGCTAAGAAAATCAATCCATAGGAAAAAAACTTGTATCGAATTCATTCTTTGTTATATTCTACCTAATTCTATTTCTCATTCTACTTTATTATGTATCGTTTCAATATGAATTATTTTTTAAGTTGTCTAGTAGCAGTTGAATCAATTGAAAGAGAATAGTTTCTTAAATAAAATAGAATAAAGTCTGGTCCGGATCAGTAACCAGGCCCCCATGCGGCCGCATCGGACTTTCCCCCTCTGTATCGCATTTGCCATAGCATTTCTGCTATGGGCATAGGGAAACTGCGGAAAACCTATGCCGATATAGCCCGTCTCGAGTTCGGTTGCTCCCGGCACCGGAGCTACGTCACGTTTCGTCGAGAACGTAAACACGGACTACAGCTGTATACATGTGACCTCCACAGGTAGAAATACCTGTGTGGGTCTCATGTATACATCTGGAGCTTCATCGCGCCCGTATTTATATTTTCGACGAAAATCGACGGCACTGGGAATCGAACCCGCGACCTACCGATGCTCTGGACTAGAGGCCAGTACACTGACCACTAGACCACCGCACCGGTTTTGGAAAACCAAAATATATCGGAGAGCAAGGGAAAATAGCAACAAGTTCTTAAATTAGTAAGTTAAAGTTATTTGGAGCAATTTAATGTAATCCCAATACTCATCACATATCAGCACACATCAAATACTTGTTAAAGTAGTTAAAAATATAGTTTTCAAAGTATGTCGAATAAATATTCGTCGCAATAGGTAAAAAAAGAAAAAAGTATATTGAAAGCGATTTTCATTTCTTAAGTTACTTAAAAAAGTACAGGTATCTCAAGAAATACTTTTTTCAAGTACTTTAAAAGGCACTTTAAGAAATAGTTTTTGAAGCTTATTTTAAAGCACTTCGAAAAAGTATTGTTACCAATACTTTTGCAATTCCTTATTCCAGTATTTCATGAAACTCAACGTCAAATGCATTTTTCGAATACAATATGATTGAACTCTACTGCTATTCTAACCTCAAACACTTTGTATTTGACAAGAGTACTTGAAACATCGAAAAGTGATGTGGTACTCAGACGATTGACTTCACGTACCAAACAAATGCCCAGATACTTAAAATATTCGCCAGCTTAGAAATTCGCGCATAAAGTAAAGTACATAATAATCGAATGACAAACCTCAGTCCCTTCTTGTTTCTTCCTTGCGCCATTTCGTCATCGCTAAGAATACTGTCACCAACTTGTGATTCCGCGATCTCCAAAATCGGCACCAAATCGTGAGCTTCTATGCTGTTATTGACAAGCGCGTGGCTGAGAGAATCGTTGCTGTCTGCCGAAAGATCGACTACCATATCCGGATCAAAGAGCACGTATTGTTCCTGCATATCGGCTTCTAGGGTCCCAGAAATTCCGTCGGTAAGTTCGGAATCGGCAAAATCCTCCATAACGGGTATATCGTCGGTGTCTCTTTGCGCAGTTGAGCTCAGGGTCACTTCTTCGTTAACGATCGTTTTGTCGTCGTCATAATCGGTGGTATCGGGAATATTTTCCAATTTATCGTTCGGACTACCGATCGGCAAACTTGGAGGCTCCGCGAGTGAGGAAGTCGCAGTTACAGCTTTGGGCTCAGCCGTCGTTGGCGGGGTTTGCGGTGGCGTGTGAGAATCATCGTCAAAATCGTTATAATCCGCGCAGACGAGCGAATTTATCTTAGACTGTGAAATACCGGTTTTCCGATGAACTACAGCCGAGGTGTTTGGTTTTTCTTGCTCAGCGTTTGCGATATGCGACTCTGCGGTTTTTCCTTTGCTGGATTCCGGCTTCGTCGACCACATCGGTGATCCGCCCCTTAAACCCAATTTAATAAAGCCAAATCTACCGAAATTTGGGATCATTGGCAGAGTATTTAGCGGATTGTGAGGATTTCCTCCTCCTCTGCTTCCGAGATCGAGATTCGACGATGAATTTTGTTCCTGATGCTGCTGATCGCTGTGATTGCCGGAATTTTGGGCATTATAAGAGTGCGGAGTATGAGGCGTGTGCGGAGTTCTCGGGGTTGGAGGATTTTCGACGCTTTGCGGTCTATCGGGCATTGCTGGACTGTTTCCACTTGATTGACGTCTCTGCATCTGCATCGGCGAACCGGCAACCATCGGACTTCGCGGCATTGGCGAATTTGGCGTTTGCGATTGGGGTGGATGATTCATGCTGTTTAGTTGGTGCTGCAGCATCGGGGATGTCGATGGGTGACTTCTGGACATTGGGCTTGGCGGTTGATACTGCGAAACCTGTCGATTTTATCAATTGTATGCAATAAATACGTATATTATTGCATATATTAGGAACTTGTTTCACCAAGTTCTTAACTGAGTATAAAGAATGTAAAGTTCCTCATTGTTGCACTTTTTCCTAATCTACCTCTAGAGGAGATTTGGCAACCTTGTGACTTTTTTTTTTGCCTGTTAATTTTCACTTTTCTGATACATTTCCAATAATGGTGGAATTTCTGGTGATTTAATTGACAGTTCCGAGGGGTTATTCACGTAGGAGAATCAGTTGTTAATATATAAGTACATTCACAGCCATGTTTCGAATGCAAAATCGACTGACCTATACAAATGCCCGATGTCATTTTTTTTTCATGCAGTTTTTCAAAAGGATAAACTTTAATAATAGTCGAATTATAACGAACAATGGCTCGTTTTGATTATCGGGATATCCTTAATCCATTGACCGTCCAGATTTTTTATGGTATTCCAAAAGTTATATCCATTTGTATATCCGATGTTAGGCTAGGACTGGATAATCAAACGGTTCTATCCTTTGAACTACAAAAATTATTTAAAAATCTAGACGGTCAATCGATAAAGAATTTGTCAATATACAAAATGAGTTATTGCTCGTCATAATCGGACGTATATTACGGTTTACGCTTTAAAAAAACTGGTTGAAACAAATATGATATCGGACATTGGTAGGGATCAATCGATTTACTTTTCAAGTCACAGCTGTGAATGCATTTGTATATTGAGAACTAATGTTGTTACATGAGTAAAGCCTCAAAACATTAAAACTCCAGAAATTGCAGAAATACTTTTAAAAAATCAGCCCTCATTTGACTAGTATGAAGCACAGAAGCCTCCTTAATATTATGGTTTTAAATAAAAATATTTACGATTATCATGAACATATTGATTCTATTAGGTCGTGTAACACGAGGCCCTTGAGCCACATGGACCGTATTTATCCATAATTTTGGAACACACAGGCTTTTGAGCCCGTAATATAATCACTACAGCTTATTTCGATCTTTAATTAGCAATAAATAGCCATTCAAAGAGCAACTCGTTATATATTCTATAATATCGCGAGATAAATGAGATAAGCAGAAGCTAATTTCGTATCGTAAAAATGGGTTATTATTTTTTACGGTTTTATTTAGGTTTGGAAAGATTCTTTTTGCACTAGCAAATGCTCCAATGCATTTCCATGAAAAATTCGGTTTTTCATTCTGTCAATAAATCACGGTTCCGAAATTCCCTTATTATTCAAGAAATAATAAAGAATCATTCAATTTCCTATATAATCAGAACCCTTCTACTGAAATCGATCGAATTAAATATTTAATGTCCCTAAACATTATGTCGTTTACGAATACAAAATTTGGGCTTGGTAGTACCATGTTTTGCAAATTTATGCAATAACGCCAATTTTTCGAAAATTTCTAAATCTGACCCGACTTTTTAATTTTCGTGAAATTCAGTACTAAACAACATTAAGTGTACCACTTGTAGTTCTTCGGTGTAGCACTTGCGAATAACTATTTAGCAAAGTATTGAAATTACGTATTACTTATCTTGGTCGAATAATATTGACCTGTGTTTTGATTAATATGTGTTATTTCTTACGGATTTCAAATGCTAATTAATTTATGATGAATGTGTGAATAAGTTTAAGTTTTTATAGTGACATATTTATAAAAGTGACAAACTACGATAATATCTTCTCAATTATCTAATTATTTTCGTTATCCTTTCATAATAGTAGGGGAAAAAAAAAAAGAAAATTTCACGGACATAAACACAAAACAGTTGTTTGGATCTTACTAAAGAATTTCATCATGAATTAAAATTCTTTTACCGAAAAATAGTCGAAATCCTAATCTTTAGAATCGCAATAATAGGAATCAGTACTAACTTGTTCATTCCATTCTCCGATATTATTTATCGTTTGAACTATATTTCTGTTGAAAAACTCAAAACGCGGTATAAAGTAGATAAATTGCGTGATAAAAACATATTTTTTGAATAATGTGCAATAAGTAAATGACTACTTAGGGAATAAATTGAATTTTAATTACAAACCATCGGTGAACTTGGTGGATGATGAATTCTGCCACCCATTGGACTCGGAGGCTGTGAGTTTTGGCTCAACTGTTGCTGTAACATCGGGGAGCCCATTGTCTGCTGGACCATCGGGCTTCGAGGCATCGGAGAACTCGGAGGCTGTCCATAATTTTGCTGCTGCGATTGCTGATGAAGTTGAGGGCTCGGTGAACTCGCTGGTTGCGAAACCATTGGAGAATTCGGTGGTTTTTGCATCATTATTTGCTGCTGTTGCTGCTGTTGTTGTTGTTGCTGCTGTTGTTGTTGCTGCTGTTGCTGCTGCTGCTGTTGTTGTTGTTGCTGTTGTTGCTGCTGTTGCTGCATTTGCAGATATTGCTGCCTTTGTTGTTGCTGTACAGGAGGAGATTTGTGAAATCATAAAGCTATGACCGGGGCCTTTGTTTTTCGTATAAAAAAATAACGTTTTTTTAAAAAGATTTAAGAGTTCGTTTAGCGTCATTTTGACATCAAAATGCCATTTTGTCTTTATCATAGTGGAAGCTTTAGTTGGAAGAGAAATAATGTTAAAATTTTCGAAAGTATGAAAAATTACTTAAACGTTGCACGTTAAAGGGGCGGTTCAAGTGAGTTAGAAAATTATGAACCTTTTCTTTCTTATAAAATTATTTTATCATTTTCAGAATGTGCTCCTGAAGTTTTAGACATGCTTCAGAATGTTATGCTCTTTCCAGTAGTATATCTTGTTCATAATGTTAAAATCCTTGATTACTGATAAATTCAGGGCCCGGATCTCGGATCGCTAAAGGCAACAAACGAATATTTAAGGTAGCGAGCGGAGAGTCGGGATGGCAGAGACTCATGTAACGTGATGGTGTTAGTGAGTTCGCGCGCCGAACTTCACATCGCATACGAAAAAAGAATGCGACACGCTCGACCGAACGGACAATAATAAAATAAATAAATAAATAAAACTTCTTTATTTATTCTAATATTATTAAAATAAATAAAAATTATTTATTTTATTAAAAAGAATAATCTCTCTAACCGACACTGATGGCTGTGCGGTCGGTGTACGGCTTCGGCGGCCCCACGAGTTCGGCAGCAGAGTTTGCGGCCGTAATTTGGATGAATGACCGCTTAGCCGTGCACCGCCTGGCACATCAACCAGTGAGCGGGAGCTTAGTTTTTCTGAGGCCTCGGTGTATATACTTGAGTAACAATTTCTTTCGTGTATACACCAAGAACTCAGAAGATTCGCTACCTTAAGCATTCATTTATTGACTTTAGCCGAGATCCGGGCCCCGCTGATAATCGTATTGAATTCGCAGCGGCGTACCCGGGTTATCATACGATCCGTGCTCAAACAGCCCATCTTGAATAATAAATATCGTAACAATACGGCCAAATCCCATTTTTAAAAATGCAAAATATACGGCAGAACCTATCGATAGCATGTAAAAAAAATGGTGCTTAGTTTCCTGCCAGTTAGGATTCACCTACCTTAATCAGATAATAATTTTGAAAAAAAAAAAAAAAAAAAAAAAAAATCAAGCTTCCTCCACAAAAAAAAAACCAAATTGTCATAAAATATTGATGTTTTTTTACCGTATGCGCGAGCTGTTGTTGCTGCTGCTGAGCAAGTTGTTGTTGCTGTTGTTGCTGTTGAACAAGTTGTTGTTGTTGCTGCACCAAAAGTTGCTGTCTCTGCTGCACCATCTGCAAAGTTCTCTGATTTATTACGTTCTGATTGTCAGCAGCTATTCCTCCGACTTCGTGTTGCTGCTGGATGATCTGCTGACGCTGTAGCATCTGTTGATGTTGCTGCTGAGTGAGAATCGGCTGTTGGCCGCTTTGAGGACTTCCCAGCGGTGATCTTTGTCCGTAAACTATTCCACCTTGCAGTTGCATTCTCGGACGTTGTCCAGGATCGCCTACAGCAGGCGGACGAACGAATCTCTGCTGAAGATTGTGTAGTCTCACAGCCTGATCGCCAATTATCTGTTGCGGACGTCCTTCGGGTATGAAACCTCCAGGACTTGTTGCGAGACGACCGGAAATAACTGCGCGATGCTGCGGCGAAGCCATTCGCGTGGCTGTGGGCCCGCAGATTCCAGGCGAAGGCATTGCACCTGGACTAAACGGATTTTCCTCGCCTTGAGAGTGAGGAGTTCCAATTCGGGGCGAAGGCTGCATACTGTGAGGTGACATTGTACCGGGATTTGTAGATTGCGGATTTCCTGGACTGTGCTGGAGAAGCGGAGGATTTGGGCTGTGTTGGATTATTGATGTTGCTGGACTGTGCTGGATCATGTTAGAGGCAACGCTGCCTGGTCCCGGACTGTGAGAAACCTGTAAGTAATAGTCGATAAAATTAGAATTTTTTTTTTCACATTGTTTAATGCGGTAATATGTTTAGGGGAAGTTTTTCAGCCAAAAGTGAATTGCAAAATTCATAGTAGTTGGCGTCACTTTTGTGTATATATATATATATATTTTTTTTTCGGTCCTCTAATCTTAATACCAGTGGTGCTTTTGATTTACGCACTTAACAGAAATGACGATTGACGAGCGTTTCATTTCCGTCTTTCTATCTCTTTGATTGTAAGGAGTTCGTTTTTTGTTTCGATGAAACGGAAAAGAAAATCACTTCTGTAAATTCGCTCGTTCCCAACCATATTCTGTGCCATATTATGTGTTTCGAAACATATACCATGTTAAATAAACATTGTTTATTTTTATTTTGTTATATTTATATGCATTTTCTGTAGCCTCTAACTTTCAAATTAGATAAAAGAATACTAAATTGTACGTTCGAGGTAATAAACATTTTGAATTATACTGTCAAAGAGCTAGGCTGATACATCGTAGATTATCGGAATAAGATCACAATACAAACAAAACGTATGCATAACCTGGGTCCAAACCGTGAATTCTTGACTACCGTTAACTTATGGTAAAGTTACTGTACCATTCAATTCAAATTCTGCCGTAAACCTCAACCAAACGATAACAGATTATCTTAAGAGTCAAGATAATCTATGGTTAAAATAAGCTAAGTTTGGTGAACGTTTTGTTAAGGTTTGGAGTAGAATTTGAATAAAAACTGACATATACTGATAAAAAAAAAGTAGTCAAGAGTGCAGGATCCGGGCGATGACAAAAATCGGTAATGGTAAAATGTCAAGCGAGCGACTAAATTTTGATAATTTCATACTTTATAGGGCTGTCAAATATGGCAAAGACTGATTTCCAATCTACCAGTTTTGAAGTATCATAACTGTGATCAACGATCAAATTAGTTTTCTTCCACTTATTAGTGCCGAAGCTGAAAGTAGAGTGCATGTGACTCATGAGTAGGCGCAGGAACCGCCTTAATGAATCAATATTTCTAGGTGTACTTTTTTTGAGCCAAAGATGAGTTCGACAATTCGTAGTAGCTAACGTCATTTTTGTATATATATGTATATATATTTTCGGTCCTCTGATCCAAATATCAGTACTGCTTTCGATTTAAACAACGTACTTTATCAGAAATGATTATCGAAGAACGAGCCATAACAGAATCGTGCGTAACGTTAACTGCGGTTCGTACAAATTATCTTTATTTTTCAACAGTTCGTTTATTTTCTCAAGCACATATATGCACCAGATACGCTAATAGAAGTTCGTTTTTTCTTGCGAGCAAACAAAAAATTAGAAAAATGTAAGTGAATTCTCTCGTTTCGAGTCATATTCCCGATTTGTCCAGCCAAAAATACGCAACTTTCGATACGCTTTACCAAAAAACCGGTGAAGGTAATTAAAAAAAATAAAAACGCAATCAGACAGGAACTGATTTTGGCCGTAATATCCTTAAATACTATTATTTTAAATTGACAGTAATAAACCCGCAGTCGGTGTATGACTTCGGCGGTCCCCCGAGTTAAGCATAATTTTTTAGAGCCGTAGCTTCACATTAACGAGGATGGAGTAGCACTTCAAACTAGTAAAATCAGTGCTATATTTTTAAAAATGATTTTACAATTTCTAGTCGTTTTATTAATACTTCCAAGGGTTTACCTACGTAGCAGAATTCGTTCTTAATACATATAGACATCCACAGCCATGATTCGAATAGAAAATCAACTGTTATATGGAAATGCCAGATATCACAGTTGTTTGTGCACTTTAAAAAAAGAATAAACCATAATAATAGCCCACTTAGGATGAGCAATAACCTATTTTGATTATCCGAAGATCCTTAATCGATTGACCGTCCAGTTTTCATATAGTAATAGATGTTCAAAAGTTAGCGCTATTTGTATGCCTGACTTTATCTTCGGATAGGATAATGAACAGTTGTATCTTTTGAACTACCAATACTGTCAAAAATCGAAGCGTCTTTCAATAAATAAAATTAACTTTTTCTCCTGACTGCGCTGAAATAACGTGATTCCGTCCCTGATAAGCGGGAGGAAAGTCGCCGATACCTGACCGCGAGCAGTGCGGTTAGGTATCGGTAAAACTCCCTAGGGTATCTTGCCCCCTATTTTTGCACAGTACGAGGTTCTCAGTGGGACCCCCCCATACCGCGGCGCTCGCGCCGCGTACCTCGAAGCGCGCAGAAACAAGGGCCACGATGCCCGAGCGAGTCTTGCCCCGTATTTCTGCCCGCTGCGCGTGCACACGATACGCGGCCAAGTATCGTCGAATTTTTCCTATCGCTTTTCAGCGACAGAAATCACGTCATATTTCAACGCAATCGGAAGAAAAGAATTGTCTGTTACGCGGGAGGGAGCGCGATATTCACCTCGTGCTCGGGCAACAAACCTCGCACTTGGTGAGAATCGCGCTCGTCCCTCCCTTGTAACATAATGTACTATTTTCCCCTTTCTTTAACGTCACATCAACTACTGAGGTTATTAGCAGCGGGACCTACTGAATTATTTTTATACTGAGGGCTCCGAAACACAGTTGCGTACATCTCGCATAACTTGAATAACGGTAGAGGTTTTCATAGTCTTTTTCATTTTGAAAGAACAGATATCCATCGGATTGTGAGATCTTAGTTCATATTAAGTAGCTACATTCGATATTCGTAAAGATTCGCATTAGGGAAGTTTAAATTGGGCTTCGGTTTCGCGCGCTTTAAATCTAGCGATCACTGTCTCAGACCCGAAACGTGCTTCGCCAAAAATTCCATAATTAAAAATTGACCGAGAATACTCGTATACGGTGACAAATTAATATTAACGATACACGGTCGCTGTCTATAATATACCATACTTAGTACACAAGCCAAGAACTCAGAGCCGTAGTGACCCGGCTGCCTTTTTAACAGAACAACAAGTCTAGTCAGCAGTTGCTCTTTGGCTTGATAGATCACGGTATTACGTGTTTACGTGCACCGGCGCTACTTTAGGGAGGCAGCTGTTATTCACGCACAATTCATCTGGTGAGTGACTGTTGAACCCACCGCTCGCACTACGAGCTAATACTCTAGTCTCTAGATCACCTATAAAAATGAGCTATTGCTCGTAATAATCGAACTGATATTACGGTTTAATCCTTTAAAAAACTCAATGAAAAAACATTACATCAGACATTTACAGATATCAATCGATTTACTTTTCATATCACAGTCTCGAATGTGATTCGATATTATGAACTAATTGCAGATTTCACTAGTGTGAAGCGCTCTTTAAGTTATTTTAAAAGGGTTTCTGATGAATTTCACTACAGTAGGAAAGCAGTAAAAAATATAGTCGCTTGTATCGATTAGAGTTTTTCGCAGCGTCTGTAGCAGTTTTTTCGCAGGGGCATCTGTAGGAATTATAAGTGGCAGCGGAAAATCGTAAAAGCGTAAGGAGGTTTGCCTATTAGTCGACTTCCAACTTAGGGTTTTCATTTTCTTTTATTATTTAAATGAACCCTTAATACACCCAATCCAAAATTTTGAGAGATATATGATATTTTGAGGAATATGACTCAGAAGTTGACTACTTTAGCCGGGATAAAGCATTGAGTAGATGAAAAAAATTCGTTTCAGAGACAGCATTTACCGATTTTTCGTGTATGTAGAGCCAACTTTGGATTTTGAAAAACTAGTATCAGCTCAATGAAATTTCAAGGAATGTATTTAAAAAATGCATAATTTAGACTTTACTGTCTATATTCAACGCTTTATCGTCACGAAGTTCAGTTTGATACCCCTGACTGCGACATATTATTTTAAGAGTTTTACTACCAATTAAGAGTTAGCTAATGAAAATGATGAGTTTATTAATTTTGCAATTTTAGTATTGTCTGAGTATTGTTTTTATAGGTTTTGAAAATTATTTTCAATTTTTCCCGAAATTCCCGAATCGTTGAGCATCTAAGACTTGTGAATATGTAATTTTATATTTTATAATCCAATCATTTATGAGAAATGTGGTGTATACGTAGCATTCACAATTCATGATAGTAATATTGCATATAATTCGTGATAGCTACATTGACATTTTGTTCAGTCACATTTTTGACTCACAAGTTATAGGTGAATCTCCTTAAAGAAGGCACACGAATAAAACAAAATTACTAATATTTTGTCATACCAGGCCTGCAGGACTGTGCATTGGAGAGGAATGCTGCGATGGTGACATCAAAGGCGAACAAGGCTCGTTGGGTTGCGGCTGTGGCGGCCTCTGTTTGTTGCGATATTCTTGTATTAGCATTCCATGTTGACGAGTCTGTTTTCTGCTAGCGTCCAATTGTTTCTGGAGAATCGCCTGCTCCGTCGAGATTCGTTGAAGCTCAGCTGCGTCGTTATCCGTCAATTCGTTGCCGGATTTACGCAGCTGGCGTTGTTTGCTGTTGAGTGACTGTAGAGGTTAAAAAATAAAGAAACAGAATTAGCGCGTGCACGGACAAATATACAAGAGTATTATCCTTTTTTTTCTAAAAAATTGTTCAATTTACCTTTCTGACCTTACGTAGCTTCTGTACTTCAGTTTCGTAGTACTTTAGCTGTTGCAGGAGAATTTGATGCTGGTGGTTCAACCACTGCTCGTATTGCAACTGCATCTGACGGTCCTGCTCTGTTACGATGACTTCTGGAGGCGCTGGCGGCGCTGGCAACTGTGGCACGTTGAAAGTCGCGATTCTTGCTACAATAGAAATGAATTTTCGTAAGTTCCAGAGTATCGAATGATGGTTTTGATGGTTTTTGCTTCTTCATAGAGAGAACTTAATCTTTATAAGTTTGCTGCTTTGAGATTTTTATATCTGTATTCTTTGAATATTTAATGAATATTGATAAATCATTTTTGCAAATGGCTATAATCTTTAGTACTTCATATTTATAAATCAATACTGTAACTAGAGATGAGAAAATACCTGTATTTTTTATTTCTATAAATTGACTTGAAATATACCGTATTTTACCGTCATTTTTGTCCTACGAATTTTGGTTTGTAAAAAATAATAATGAAGGGACGTGCTGGGTTCTACTTTGTATCCTTGTTTTGAAAACATTTTAAAATCTTAAGTTTAGAATTCGGAGTCGTCAAGAAATAATAGACAAAAAATCAAATTCCAATAAAATCCGATCTCTTTTACTGATTTTCATTAAATTAGATACGGAGCATCACCGAAAATTGTTTTATTTACGTGGTAAATTTGTGTTCGGTAGATAAAACTTTTCAAAAGTTCATGCGATAACTATTAAATTTAAAAACGCCTGAAAACCCGAACCTCTTGGCCAATTTTGCCCGAATTCAATGACAAAAGGTCGCTTAATTTTTGTCAAATTTTTATAGAAAGCAATTGGGCTACAATTGCTAAAAATTTGTACGCGTTAAAGCGTTGAAGGCCATTTAAAGTAATCTCATACACAGAATGCGTCTAGCTATTTTTATAAACTGTATACCAAGTAAAGATTGACCAGTACAGTACATAGCATTAAAATTTGAACTGATTTGGTCGATTAGTTCACGAGTTATGGTAGTATGAATTTTTGGGCCCTTCATCACTCAAACATACACACATACATCCGGACAATTTTTCTAAATCACTTTTCAGAATGTTTTAAGTGCAGAGTCTGAACAGAATATGGTACAAAGATTCTGTGTCCCGCTTCATGTGTGTTTTTCATATATTGTATGGGTACGATTTGCCTGTTTGAATATATCGAAAAACCATACGATGTTCGCCATTATTGCGTATTCTGTAACTCACTTCACAGCGCTTATGGTGAAGTACTAGAATTACTTTAAAAACCTTGAAATATAAATAATTTTAGGAAAAATGAAAAACTCCCGACTGAAAAAAATGAGTGTAAATTTTCTTTATTAATTAGATTAATTTTTTCAGTCGGGAGTTATTTAATTTTTACTGCTACAAGGGAGCAATACTGGCTAAAATAGTGTCGTCCTAATGCATTCTCAATTGATTTTTGTATCGATGAAAGAACTACACTTACGTTCAGGAGGTGTTTGAGTGGCGATTGGTTGTCTCGGAGATTGTCCTGCGAGTTTGGCGGCATCAGGAACACCTTGAGTCCAATTGGAGCCCGGAGCTGAAGGCGGTCTCGGTGCACAAGGCGGTCTTATCACTGGAACTCCGCCAGGAATGACCTGAGGCGGCGAGCCAAGTGGCGCTGATCCGAGAACGTCGGCTCTGAGCCTCTCAAATTCACTGTCGCTCAGCAATGCTCCGCTTGGGGCGCTCGTGTCTACCTGTTGCTGTTGCTGCTGTTGTTGTTTTTCCTGTTCTCTTTTCTCCTGCTCCAATAGATCCTCGAGCAGCAGTGGTTGCTCCTGTGAACACGACTGCTGACAGTTAAGGTCATTTTCAACTGAATCCAGCTTTATTCGCGGTGGGGATTGTTATCAAATTATATTGGTTACCGACGAGTGACTTTTTACAATTCAGATCAATTCTTTTTTCAGCGTTTGTAAGCTTCTAACACACGAAAAAAAAAAAGAAAAAAAAAAAAAAAAGAAAACAGAAATCATGCGAATGAGCATCGTAGTTTTTAAAACTCGCCAAGTCCAAGTTGACTCTTTTCAAGGCTGACAAAACGCGATTTGTTAACAAACTTCGTTTTATTTGTCCTTTTTTTCACGGGAAAAATAAAAAAGAAATCATACGAATGAGCATCGTAGTTTTTAAAACTCGCCAAGTCCACGTTGATTCTTTTGGAGGCTGACAAAGGGCGATTTTTTAACACACCTTATTTTATTTAAATTTTTTTTGGCAGAGCTTTCGAGTATAAACATCCATATTTAAAGGTGAGTTATGGAATTTTTGTTTTTAAAACGTATTATGTAAACCCAAAAACCTAGTGTTTTCTATTTTCCATTCATACTACAGGAGTTTAGAAAAATTGCAAATTTTTATATTAACTTGCCTACCCGAGTAGAAATTTGGAACGTTACATCAGCCATTAATTTGGTGTTGCTAAGGCTCTATCAGGGCCTCCTCATTACCCGATCAGGGCCTGATTTGTGCCTGAAGTAACGCTAAAAAAGTCTATTCGGGTAATTTACATAGAATTTGATAGAGAGTACTGTAGTTTTACATCTCATTTGTGTATCAAATGTAATATGTCAGTTTCTGCAAAAGAGCTTCTATCATTACCCATAATGGAAAATTGCACTAAATATTTTTAACAGTGTATATACTTTTATTTTTACTAAGTAAGAATAAACCATAATAATAGTCCAATTATGACGAGCAATAGCTCATATTATTGAAAAATCCTTAATCTATTGACCGTCCATTTTTCTTTTTGTACGATTAGTTGTTTAAAAGTTACAGTCATTTGTATGTCTGACGTTAGATTAGGATAGGATAATCAAACAGTTGTATCTTTTTAACTACTAACACTATCAACAATCTAGATGACTAATCGATACTATATCTCTCAGTAAACGAAATGTGTTACTGCTCGTTATAATCGAACTGATATTACGTTTCACACTTTTAAAAATTGGATGGAAAATATGACCCCGGACATTTGCAGATATCAATCGATTTACTTTTCAAATCACGGTTGTGAATGTATCCGTGTATTAAGATCTAATGGTGCAATATGAGTATCACATCTGAATAGTTTATTAAATTTTTCCCGGTAGGGGGTTGCCTAAAGGACCTGTCGGTCCTAGCGCAATGAATAAATCTAAAACTAAAGCTACATCTAAATCTAAACCATCGCAAATTGTGAAAAAGCTTTTTAAAGCTTAGCACTAATTTAACTGTTGTGAAGCACTCTAATATTCCTGAACAAATCGCAGCTCATAGCTGTCATGCTCTGACTATTTATGACGACGTTTTGATCATATAAAAATCATTAGATGAGAATATAAAAGATAGTAGATTTGATTTGTTTTTAAATTTTTCAAATAGAAAATTATTTAAATGAAAAAAAAGTTGTCCTGCTATTTTTTTTATCCTGATGTGTTTTTTTTACATGGACTCGCTATTTTTCCGAATATATAATATATTTTCGAAAAATATAATATATCGCAAATATTTTTTTTTGTACATCATCGATTTTTTAAACATTTTTCTTTTTTTCTCGAAGTGCTTAAATTCTGAGGTACAATTTTAATTGACAATGTATATGGGAAACGAGTCTAGGTATATTAGACCCCGGGTATTCAGTCCCCGGAAAATGGTCCCAAAAAATTGTCCCCCATGAATTTTCTGGATGTTCTGTTTTATCACATTTTTCGTTTATTTTTCTTTTTGGGAGCCAATTTTCTGTGGGAAACATTCAAAGCTGGCTAAAAATAATTTAAAAAAAAAATTAAAAGACCTAGTGCCTTTTTTTTGGACTTGGCGATTTACGAAACTGAAATGCTCAAATAAAAAAATTGCTGTAGCAGCCGCAAACATCGAGATCTATGTTCACATCGTTCATTGAAATAATATATATATATAATCTATTTTTTTTTTGTAAAAATGGGAAGATGTATTATTTTTTTTCCACGAACTCGCGGGTATCGTCGGAAGCCTTTTGAACTATGTGCTGTAAATGCCCCAAGACTTGCTCACCTGCAGAAGCAACGGTCTACGGTGAGGATGCGGTCCAATCGTAGAAGGACCGCTATGAACGACTGGGGCCATCGGTGGAACCGCCACCGGCACGGAATGCCCTATATGGACCGGGGGTCGCACCATACCTCGCCCACCTGGGCACATCCCCATCTAGACATGCACCAACACCAATGCATTGCAAACACCCAGGCCAAAAAACACCATTTTACTCAGCCATTACTTCTTAATAAAATTCAGTCACTCGTCTGCGCCTATTTGAATTAATATCATTTTTTCGTTTTTTTCTCCAATATTTCCTGATGAAAAATTTGTGCCTTAAGTTATTCAAATTTTCGTAAGTTTTTTTTTCATTAAGACTGAGAAGAACTCTTTATTATTTTTGCTGCCAATTTGGAGAAATAATTGAATTGTTAGAAGTGAAAAGTCGCAGATATTTCTCATAATTAGCCAGGTTTCGATAGTTGTTGGAAATTGTGATGAGCGATGTTTAAGAAAATATCGATGTTGACATAATCGATTATAATTGAAACTGATATCTTATAATCTATTTATTTTTCAAAAACATCGAGAGTAATCGATCCATTGACAAATGAAAAAAGCGAGCGCTATTTTAAATTATGTATAACATAAAGGATAACATTTTTTTCAAAACTAAAGAACGGGACAACAATGTAAAAACCGGATAAAAGTTGAAACTTGCACATTAAAGTTTTTTTATATTCGATTTCCACCGGAAACTATAAAATTGAATAAAAAGTGTCGTATCAAATAAAATTGGTATACGATTATTTTTCTCAAAAACGTCCCGTTGTTCAGTTTAAAATAGAATTGAAAATATAGCTACTGTTAAATCCTCATGTATATCAAGAATGAATATTTTTTATCTTGTATTTCTGTTGTATTTTTTCTACTATAATTGGCTTAAGAAAAAGATCTGTGCAATCATGAGAAATATTAGCGAGGATTATTAAAAAAAAAAACTAAACTATCGATAGAAAAAAATAGTGACGTGGCATCGGTAATTTCAAAAGCCTATAAGAGGATAAATATTAATATTTTGAACATTTTATTTCGTAATTCATTTTCAGTGGCAAGTCATCCTAATCGGGTAAGGAACATAGTATTAAAATATTGAAATTTCTTTATTTTTGAATACCGTTAAGTATGTTGGAGAATGTTTAACTACTGAAAACGGTGCTGAACCCTTTGCATAGTTTTTACTAAGTTCTATGGATTAATTAATCGCAGTTAAGGGTGATTCATATTCCAGTACACGTTTAGAATGTAGAGAAATATTCACAGCACCGGATTTATAAACGAAAATAAAGAGATTAATACCGATTTCCAAAGAAATACTATATTGGTAAAACTATTCATGAAAAATCCGTCATTTTCTACTAATTTCAATGCGTCATTTCGTTTCTGAAGAAAAGCTTTACTACTAGACTAGTTACACATTCAATAGTGTTAAAAGTTTAATAATTATAATCATTAGTTATTATTCCGGACGGTAAACAGACTGTAATTTTTTAACGATGCGAAGTATTAAATTTATCGGTACTAAGTTTGTAGAGATTCTTCTGAGAAATAAAATAAGCCGTTCCGCATTAACATCGGTAAAGAAGTACGACTCGCTTAGTTTTTTTTTTTTTTTTGCAAATCCCTCTTACTAATGTTTCTTTGGATGGAATACAAGTTCGGTAATACAAATCAATTTCCACTACTGTCAGTTAATGTATAACACTTTGTAGAAACCAATACAAAAAACAAATTCAGCATTAAAAACTAGTCTGAAGCGCTTTAAATCCCTTTAATCGACTTTAATCGGTAGATTATTGGAAAAATAACCACACATGCCTTTCTCACGATAAAGTAATTTCGTTAGTCAACACCAACACCGAGCCAACAAATTCCGAATCGTTTTTCATCACACAAGTTATCGAATATTCGGTATGTTAGATATATACGAATGTTAAGGAATACGGAATCGAAAGCGATGCATAAATTTCGAAGAGACGTGAATTTACGTGGAGAAAGTTTACGAACCTGTATGGGTCCCGGATATGGCGGTGGAGGTCCGGGATAAGGCGGCGGAGGCGGTGGAGGTGCTAGAGGCATTCTCGGTCCAATCATGTGATTTACCGAAACTACTCTTCCAGCCACTCCTTGAATACCTGCCACTCGCATGCCGATTCTCTGTTGTTGAGGAGCTGTTGATCGATTAATCGATTTGTTAATATATTCGATTAATATATTGTAATATTTGATCAATGGGAAATACATTAAATTAAAACCCTGCACATTGCTTCCTTATTATTATTCAGATTTCACGAAGCTACTCCAATGAGGAACTATATCGATCAATTTTGGCTTCCTTATAAGAAATTTTGCGAAATTTGGAAAATGGTTCTACATGGTCTATTGGTGTCGAAAGCTACAGAATTAGCCAGCTTCTCCTCGAATAAGTAAGTCTCTGTTGTCGAGGAGTTCTTGATCGATTAGTGAATTTGCAAATACAATTAAACCGTAAAATTCGGAAAATGCGACTTACATTATAGATTTTTATAAAACAAAACATGAATTATATATTTTTTGAAAATAAAAATGCACTTCAAAAATTCAAAAATGCACAAAACGTAGCTTCCTCTATGTGGAAGCAAAGGGTATTCAATATATTATTTTTAACAGTTATCAACGTTTTTTAAATGTAACTTATACCAATAACATTTAAGATGTAGGCCTTCACGAAAAAACATCATCCCAGGTGTATTTCAAGAAAGTTATTTTATAACTGAATTAAAAAAGTTCAGGGCAATCCTCCCCTAATAAGTTCGTAACGAGATTTTATCGAAACTATTCTGATAGTTTTATTCGTGCTGTGATTAATCGGCGATGTCATCAAACACGCTGAAATCGGGGCTAAGTTCATGCATTAAAATTTGTTACGCAGTCCAATTTCATTACTTCCTAGGGAGGAAAACGGTTCATTTCTACCTGGCGTGAGTAATGAAAATCGTACTGTATATGGGTGCTCGTCGTTGATTAAAAAGTAGTGATTTTGCGTCTTTGTTGCACATACGGAATGTGGTTATTTTTTTCAAGAAAATCAGAGAAAAAATATATTATGCTACAAGAAAGGGAAGTGCGTGATTTTTTGCCAAGGATGAAATTCGATCGAGCGAAGTGAGGACGGAAATCACCCGAGGTGAAAATCACTCATTTCTATTTCGTAGCGAGTGCGGTTTTGTACTACAATAACACGTGGTAAAAAAAAAGTTCTGCTATTGATTGTTGAACGAAACAGGGAAGTGCACCTTCCTGGACTCTGACACAAAGCACCATTTTTTTCTATTGCACAATAGAAATTATAGAATTATTGTTCGAAGTGACTTTACAATAGCTGAAAAGCACCCTTAAAGAAAAATCTTGCAATTTATTTACCTTGCATGTGCGGTTGCTGAATACGCTGAGCATGTCCAGGGAAAGTAGTAGGATAACTGACGGTGACGGAGTTGGTTGAAGTTACGACACCAATAGCGCCATCGGGCGACAAAAGCCGAGTTCCTGGTGGCATTGGTCTTCCCATCGCTGCCGCTTGTTGGACGTGCTGATGCATCTGTTGCTGCACTGCGACGGCTTGTGGATGATTTTGTGTCAAAATTGGAGCCTGCTGTTGTTGCTGAGTTTGCGAAGTTGGCGGTGGAACCTGAACGGGGACCATTTGCTGCGGCTGAGCCGGAGGGATGTTCGGTGCTTCTGGTGGGGGCGGAACTGTACTCGGAGCATTTGTTTCACTCATTTCCGGATGCGTCGATGTCGATCCACTGAGATCTTCCGTTTTAACTTCCTCCTCCTTCACTTCTTTTTTCTGCTTATCATCCTTCGTCTCAACCTCAACTTGCTCCAAATCGAGATCGAGAATATTCGTCTTTTCACCACCGGTTATGTTGTCCAATTCGGGATCAGCGTACTCCAGTATATTAAAGTCTGCGCCCATCTCGGCTATGCAATTAAATAGATTAGTTTAAGTTCATCTTTTTGAGTTTCATATTTACTATTATAAAAAAGTTGCTACTGGCGTATTCGCAAGACGTGACTTTCTCATCACATTTATTACTGACGTGAAATTTTTAACGCGAATTTAACGGGGTATAGTGACTAACTACACGAATAGAAATTTGTGAATTTCGCACATTTATTCTAATCTATTACATTTCTCGCTATAATTTGTCAAGAACGCGTTTTTAAATTTGAGTTCAAGCTACGAGCCGCACTACGCGAAGCGGCGCGTGCGATGATCGCGCCTCACTTCACATCTCTCTTTCGTTTGGTGGTACTATTGTCGACACTGCGATAGCTTGACAAGTCGGATTTATATTTCAATTATTCATATTCCAAAAGTTTCGAACCTTATGGGGTGTATGAGGCCTCCGCAGAATTTTGAATTCGTATAACATCCTATGCGAGTGATAAAAACTATGATACGATGAGTGTATGCGTGTTTATGGTCAAACGTCATGACTGTGATAACCTCAAATATTGTTTTCCTTGCAATTTTTACTTTCCTTTTAATCTAACATATGGTGTGAATATTCATATTATATTTCTCATCATTGAAAACTGCTCAAGATCATTGATAGTAGTTCTTTTGTTTAGTGAATGTGTAACACAATCCATATTTCAGGCAATATAAATTTTTCACAACATACAGTTGCAGAAGTCTTATGTGAGTGATTGAAAACACCACAAAATCTTCTTTATACTAAATCTCTTGTTGTTCATTCCTCATTTGCTCGAAATTCTGTCTGTATGTATCATACCAAAGCATAATAACTTTCTTGTAACGCATGCATGAGAAGTGCTACTTCTCGTGCCTGCCGCGCGTGGCGTAAGTGGCGCTTTACGGCCATCGATGCTATTTTACTTCTTGCATGTACTTCTCGCACGGGAATCACTTCTCGCACGCGCGCGACATTACACTCGGTAGCACTTCTCATGCATTTGTTACAAAAAGTATTATGCGATACAGAGCGAGAGAGCGATCATCATACGATGGTTGTGAAGTTGATCGCACGAGCCCCACGAGCCGAAGGCGAGTGCTGTCTGAGGTACGAGTGTGGCGATCAACTTCCCAACCTGCGTATAATGATCGCTTTCTCGCCCGTGCATCGCAAAGTACTAATACGATACTAGTGCGATAACACTTTTTTGATGACCATGAATTTGTAACACGAGGCGATGGCGAGTTCGTTAAAAATCGAAAAAAAAAAAAAAAAAAAAAAAAAAAAAATAGAAATTGGGGATTCAGGGAACTTGCACGATGAAATTGGTACGTTGAAAGAAAGAAATATATGTCTTTTTTTGGTAAACGTGCGTTATTGGCATCGAGACACGAAAATATATTTTTCAAATTATGTAAGTCCTTAAATTATCATCAATGATTGTATCACCATTCAAATCTTGCTAATAGCGATCCATAGAGAGCGCGTCAGGGAGCATCTTATATATTTAAAAAATAGTACTTTGCGATACGAGTGAGGTAAAGCGAACTTTATGAGAAGGCTGCGACGTGCGGCTCATGCGACGCACGTCGCAGTCTTCTCATAAAATTCGCTATACCCCACGAGTATCGCATACTACTTTATGTAACAAATGTATGACCACACATGCAGTAGCAAAGCGGGTCGCATGGGCGCCGGGTCCAGGGGCGGAGCCCCCTGAAAGGAAAACAAAACGACTTTAATAATTTGTAATAAAGATTTGAGGTTACATAAAAATAACTTTTTAGTTTTATATTCTGTAAGTTCTGAGCTGTTGGGAAAGGAAAAGAATAAGTTGTAATAAATATTTTGCAGTTTCACTTATATCCGCGGACGTATCGTCTTCCATCCGGTAATTATTTTCTTTATACTTCGATAAAACACGGCCGACAGATCGGATCTCGGAATACGGAAATCAAGAGCGTCACCAAACTTCGTGTCGCGAACGCCAACACGAAGTACTAACGGACGGATGTGCGCATGCGCATAGTATTTATGACACGGTCTCGAGTATTTATGCAACGCCTCGAGTATTTATGACACGCTTCGAGTATTTATGCAACGCCTGCTCATAAAATGCCACTTTATGTCACGGCCGGCCTATACATAATGTGGCACTTTTCATGCATGCGTTACATAAAATCCATTAAATGTCCATCTCAGAAAAAAATTTAAAACGGCAAGGAATTGCATAAAGAATTTTATGCGATATGAAAAAAAAAACATTGTTTAAATTTATAATTGTTTATAAAAATAGTAACTTGTAACTATTTTTAAACTAATTGAAAATTTTTATAAAAACATATTCGTTCAGCTTTAACAAAATAAAAGTATTTTCTATTCATGTATAGGTACCATAGAAAAAGTTCCATCCGATTAAATAAATACGAAGAAATAAAAACACCCAAATGCGGCCCATTTAAAAAAGAATGCCTTATATAAACTTTAAACGTCTATGAAGAGAATTTACGTTGTAAAAAAACCATAGTTCGCAATTTTTGAATTTAATAAAGACAAACTTACCGAGTAACTCGTCGTCGTCGTCTCCTAAATCACCTAGTATTGCACTGACGCCCTCGACCTCCACCATAGGCGCGCCTTCTTGTTCTAGCTTTTCAAGCTCTGCCGTCACATTGTCAGGTATTTCCGATGGCTCGGACGCGGCTGCAGCATTGTCGGTCACAGGTGGTGGAATTAGCGGCGGACGAACCATGCCTTGTGCTCCCATCATTCTCACATTTTGGTTAGTAATTTCCGGACCCGGTCGCACTATCCGCTGAACGATATTTGGTCCTTGATTAGGATCTGAAAGCACGGAAAAATATTTATAACGGCGAAAGTTAGAACGTTGAAAAGTATTTCATTTCAATATGTGGATAAAAACTCGAGGACGTTTAAAAAAATGTTGATTTGAAATCCATTTTCCAGTTGTAAGTCTCGATCGGAACAGACTTTTTTTTTCTTAACTTAACAAAAATTTATTCCTGAACTCCAGAGTTGAATTTTTTTTACGATGTATATCGTGGAAGACAAAAAATACGACAAGAAAACCATTTTACGAATTATTATTAAACAAAGTTCATGTTCTTAGTATGTTCAATAACGATATTATATATTTTTTAAATTGTACCAAAATAGAGAGAATCTGATGGAAGCAAACGTGGGTATAAACTGCTAAGTACATATATATAAAGCATCTTTAAACTTTTTGTGGTTCCAACCAATTTCAGATAAATTTTCATTGAAGTCTCTAAAAAAACACTCTCGTAATGAGCGCCCTCTATAAGTTAAAATTGTAGGTTTAAGATAAAATGTTTACCTGGAAATCGTTGCTGCTGTAAAATATCGTATTGTTCCGTCAACGAATTTCTAGGATTTGCCATGCGCTGTTGCATCTGTTGTTGATTCTGGAAGTGTTGTTGTTGCTGCTGCTGCTGTTGTTGTTGTTGCGGCTGCTGCTGTTGCTGTTGTTGCGGTTGTTGCTGTTGGGGAATTCCAACAGAGACAGGTGGTCGCTGATAGAGCATTCGCGTCCTGGGATCAATACCCTGAAGTCTCGCATCGATATTTCCTGCTGCAGTATGTCTCGAATTTAGCCCTGGGTGGATTAACTGTATTAATTTTAAACTCGACGGCAAGGAAATTCCCGTCCGAATTTATAGATCATTTGAGGAAATCTCACCGAGTGTATTTCTTATGAGTACGTTTGGCTGAGCTCCGGGTATCGGCATTCGCGGTCTACCGATTCCCGGCGGAAGTGGATGACGGAATGTACCCTCCACAGGATTTCCGGCTGGCTGAACGTGCTGGGGAAGCTGCACGTGGCCGCCCTCAAATTGCTGTTGATTTGCCTCGACAGGACTTTGTACGTCTGAAGAGTGTAATTGAGTAAAATTTTATGTACGGCGCGGGATTTGTATCAACGATATTGTTCATCATAAATAATTGAATGTATATTATTATTTGCAGTTTTTGCAGCAAAATCAGCAATTTACAGATTAACTTTTCAATATTTGACAGGGCAATGGCTTTCTCTCGTCGCGAAGTGCTTGAAAACAAGTATTTGAACGAGTCGATAGCAACGAAAATTTACCACATTGAGCTTACGCAAAGATTTCGATAGACATCTCTCCACATTATAAAAAGATCTCGCCGCCGCCATGTCAAGAATCGAGGGACTTGGAATAATCCCGGTCAGTGGTGGTCACCCATCCAAGTACTGACTGTAAGGTTCGTGCCTTAGATGCCCCTGGCCTGGATTATTCCAAGTTCCCTCATGGATCGCTTCCGTCGACCCGGATTCTTCTAAATCCCTCTCCTTCGATTGATTTAGGTGAAATTCTCGGCAACAAGAGTGTCAAATTCATTTATGATGAATTATTGTCTGTTGAGAATGAGCGTCGTGCGGAGGCCACATTAATTTTCTTTTAAGGATGTTATACAAATTAACAGTTTTTATAATTTTTGTCCTAATTTTGATTGTAGAGAAAAGTGCGACAATTTGTTAAAGATATTTTTTTAAAATTTTACCCACATGGTTGCTGAGATATAAATTAAGAAAATTCAGTAATTAACATGGGCAGTATACGATGGAGTGTGAGGACTGTCATGTACTCGGCAAAAGCGTATGTTGACAGAGTACTTAGTATGATAGATATGTATTTTTTGTACACATTGAAGTCTTGGCTTTACATAAAAATTACAAAATCCGTGTGTCTCCACATTTTACTAAAGATATTACATTAAAAGTAAAAATTGTCCTTTTTGCCTCTCTCTTGCTCGTGTATGTGCATGTCGTTCGCACAGCACCTCCGTCTCCCGTTGTGAGCCATCTTGCCTATTCTCCCCGCGGTAACCTGTATAACATTCTTAATACCGCCGTCATCGAGACGTTACCGCGTCTCTTAAAATAACCACCAACCCCCGGTACTCTTGAGGGACTTCGAAAAATCTGAGATTGTGGTCCCTATGTGTCCACTCCTGGATTCTCCTACACAGCGGTGCTGGCGAGATATTTTTATTATTATAGCGAGATATATATGGTGCATTTCATCCCCATTCGACCTGGGTCTGACCTCGACCTCCCCGTTTTGGCTCGTAATTTATTTTAATTAATTTTTCGGAGCTAAGACTGTTCCAGCGCCATACACGCCACATTTTTAGCACCAGCATGCCATGATTTAAAAATCTGAAAAAATTCTGAAAAAGGTAAAATTCTCGTCTACCTTATTTGATACATTTTAAACATAAAAATCGAAAAATGTGGGTTTTCACCATCATAAAGTTTCCTCTACGAAAATTAAAACAAATACATAAGGGCAAAAATACCTTGACTCCAAGAGGCAGCGAGAGGTTCCATTTTCTTGGTGAGCTGTTGCCTCTGGAGAAGATCGCGCAGCTGTCGATTGACCTCAGGTTGTTGATTGAAAATCTCAGCCGGAGGGACATCCTGTCGTGATTCCGGTCGCGGTGATGTGTAACTCGGGGCCGGGGAAGGTGTTGGGGGCTGATTGCTATAAGGATCAGGTGTCCGAGACGGGGCGTAAACATGAGTGGAAGGACGCGGAGTAGGAGGATTAAAGACGGCTCGTGGTGTCCCGGGTGGTTGGGAAAACACGTCGTTACGCGGTGATGTTGAGTACGTCGGCGTACCTGGTATCATAGATCTCGGGGTTTGAGAACCTGGCGATGGTACGTAAGCCGGCTCGTTACTCTGCTCGAAACGTTGAAAATGTTCCTGGGCTTGTTGGGGTTGCGAGGACGCCGGCGATTGGGGAAAATCGTGAGGTGATTGGGGAGCTTGCGGCGAAAAAGGCGACGGTGGTTGGGCGAATGTGTTTGGCATTCCCGTTCGGACAACCGTACCAACCGGACGCGTTAATATGCCGCTAGGCTGCTGCTGATTTGGCAACCGTGGAATACCTTGTAGAGGACTTTGAGGCGCAACACCTCGCGTTACTTTCATTGGAGGTGCCGCAAATGTACCACGCGAACCGGGCGATGGCGATGCCAGCGGTCCCATGAGATTCCCGTCCTTTAATATATTATTTTATCATTAATTACATGGCGAATTAATCACATATCACTAGGATAGTTAGACAATACATTTCTTTTTTTTAATTGACATGCTTATCGTATTTTTTTGTTTTTTTTTTTTTTACAAACGATTGTAGGAATCGTATCGTAGAAAATATCCTAAAAAAAGTCATAAGTGTTGAAAAAAAAAAAAAAAAAAAAAGCAAATTTATATTAATAAAGAAAATTAATTTAGTTGACCTATTTTTTCTATACGTATTTATTATTGAGTACCGGTTGTAGACACTTTAAGTATTTTACCAGACAATCGTATATAAAATCGCGGTTGCGAATTCCGCTTACACTTTTTGGATCTGAAAATAGTATATTTCGATTGAAGAGCCCAAACGAGCGTTTTGCACACTGCGAGTTTGGCGTCGTATATCGAATCATATTTTTCTTTACAAGTGCAATGCAAATTCCGAGATTTCCCACCATTTAAAGACATGCAAAATGAGGTTAGCCTCGGTGTTCTCATAGCATCCTCAAACAGTGTGCGAAATATTTCGCCCACCGGTGAGAGCCCTTTGCACACTAGTGCGGCAATCAGTCATTGTGCATGTCTGTAAATGGTTGGCAAATTAATATTTTGCATGCACGAGTAAAGAACAAAAAATATTGACAGATTTCTAGCATTAAAGTCTTGATATGTGCCGAGAAAACACTGAATACAAAAAAAGTAGAATAAACGTAAGTTCTTTAATTCTGTCCACTTATGCACTTGTTTTGACTAATACTTAAATATTGAATACCTCAAAATTCATTGCGATTAAATGATTTTTGAGACGTATTTAAGGGGAGCGATTTCGATCTAAAATGCCGATATTTATTGACACGTATCTCACTTGATTATCTGTCGATGTAATTAAAAATAATAATTCTTTTGAATCCTGACACAAACTTTTTTTTCTGCATGACGAAAGCACCAAACTATTGCAAATGAGGTACTGAAAATTTATTGGTTTTCAAACTTATTCACATTTCACTGAGATAACTGGTGAACCAAAAATGTATAAAAATTGCTAAATGGTGCATAACAATTCTTCCAGAATTGATATAGCTTGTTTTTTCCATATAATTGTTGAAGTTATAATTTTTGTAATAACAATCGAGACTATGACGTTTTGCTAATTTTACCTTTATCTCAAGTCGCTACATTTATGCTGAAAAAATACTTATGCATAATTGAGCCATTTGTATACATTTTTGACTTATCGGTTATCTCAGGAAAGTCTGAAGAAGTTCAAAAACTCATAAATGCTCATAATAGCTCATTTGCAATATGTAGATGCTTTTGCCGTAGAAAAAAACTGCGTTTCAGGGTTCAAACAATACCTATATATATATTCTGTTACATCAGCAGATAAATAAGTGGGATATCTGTAAATGAATATCAGTAATTTGGGTTTGACTATAAATGCTTCCTAAATTTTGTCTATTTGCGTAAATAAAAATTGTATTCCATCTTACCTGTGAAGTTGATACTTGTAATTGGTTGGTCAGACCTGCTGTATTTTCTGGATTTAATTGAGGGGTTCCGTCATCGCTAATTTGCCGGTGAACCCTCGCCATCGCTGGAAAATCGAAGACTAGAAATATGTATACGTCATTCTACAATTTATCTACTCAGTACATAAAGTATTGTGAACAGTAATAACTGAAAATTAAATATAAATAAATACTAAGGGAAGACTGAAAACAGGTAATTTGACAATTAATTTAAAGAAACAAGTACATATAATTTTTAGCAAAGAAACAGAAATATTGGAAAGTTACCGATTTACATAATTGAATAGTTCTCAAAATATCTCAAGTAAAAAATAAATTTCCAATCGATTTGTCTCTGGAGTCTGAACTCATTCCTATTAATTTGATAGAATTTGAAGTAACATCAACGATGCTACATTGCGTGGCAAATACAATTAATATGATTTTTACACCAAATATATCCAGTTTTTATTCAAATGTAAACTTAACGAACTAAAAAATGTAAGTCTAAGATATGAATATTCAAAAAGAAAACGTGACTCCAACATTAAAAAAAAGAAATGCACAGGAAGTCCTGTAGTGTAAATTCTGTACAATAATGAGAAATATCGGATGTTTAAAAAAAAAGTGGCTGAATATGTTGAAAATGCATCATGAATATGTATTGAAAAATGCATCATGAAGACTCGAGAGTTTAGCTTCGTTCATGGGTAAAGTCGTACATTCATTAAAATAATTTATGGATGATGTCATAAAAGTTATAATGTTTTATCTAGGACGCTATTGTTTATAATCACGGAGTTGATGGGTGGGGTAAATTTTTATTTTCAGATTTCATATTAAAAATGTCGAAATACACTAGTATACAAAATTTCCCATCAACTGTAAGTATGCGATGGTGTTCTTATATGAAGTACAAGAAAAATAAAAGTTTTCTATTATTATGACTAATAATTTTTTAAGACAAACAAAAAAAAAACTTTAATCGACATTAACTTCCCAAATAAATATACATAATCTACACAAATGCAGCTTCAATTTCTGGGAAATCATTTGTTAGAGATAAAAATATTTTTTTCAATGCCATACTATAAGAAATATTCATGTTGACAGGGCACAGAAATTGATACTTGATGTTTTTTTTTTAAATTTTTTGTTATGCAAATCGTTATTGGTGTTCCTTTAATACAACCAACAAAGCTCAAGTAACATAAAAATATTTTCACCATACCTGCGCGGAAAGTTCGATTTCCCGCCCTACGGGCTTTACGTAATTTGAACTTTCCGCTGCAGATATGGTGAAAAATAGTATACTCCACTGGGGAGTGAAAGTAGACTATTCCCAACCGCGTGTAAGATTACCACCGAGTCTACTTTCCCTCCCTAGTGGCGTAATATACTATTAATAGAGCCCAAAATACTTTTATATAGAATAATACTGATGAAAAAGATTGTAGCTTGCCCTAAAGGACACAGAAATCGATTTTTCTTTCTTTGTTCACAAATCTATGATGGGGCGCTTTCCACATCAACCACAGAGCACAACTTTTGGGAGAATTATTTTTTTAGTTCAAACCAACTTTTTCGGGAGCAAGACTAAGAGAAATCTACAAAAAATTGATTTTGAAACGTCCTAATGAGAATACACCAGAAACTCAGAGAAACTGCTTCCCATCCAAGTTACGGCTGCAATAAATGCTGCTTAACTCTGGGGACCATCATTAAAATCCGGGAAAAATGTTATACAGGAACAAGGTTTTAAAAAAATCAAGATGCGGATATGGCTGAAATTACAGAAAATGGTTGAAATTTATACATTTTGTAGAGTAGACATACCATGGACCCGTTGCTCTTGAATGGATTGCTGCTGGTGCTGAGCCTGCTGCTGTCTATGAGCCTGAAGTTGTTTCCACTGGCGTTCCTGCTCCGCTTCCCTTGACGATCGATCGCGATTCGAAAGCCGATCTTGTTCCTATGAAAGATCGCTAAATTACATCTGGATATTCGACACCACGCTCGGGTCATTATATCCCGTTTAAAAAAATCCACATAATTAATCGCGATTTATCAATGCGGGACGTAATGACCGTTTTTTCAAACAATTTTAGACAGTCGGACAAGGCGTCGTAGACAACCAGCCAAAAAATGATACACCAATGTTAACATTCACACAAAAAAAAGAATAAAAAAAAGGACAGCATTATCACTAAATTGCAGATTCACAATCGTGACTTCCAACATTTTTTCATTTGTGCAACCAGAGAAAGTTTTTAAAACCAGCCACCTTTTGAAATGTTAAAGAACATTATAATTTAACGTTCACGCAATCGCATAGCGATTGTCTCAACACGAAACTTATACTGCAGCCTCTAGATTGGAATTATTACGAAAAAAATTAAACGTGCGGATTTGCTTTTTTCTTTTTTTTGCTACAAGAATTTTCCGTTGGTAATTTTCTATTTCACCTGTTGACTTTATATCGGCATGATACAAATTAAATAAAAATTTTAAACACTGAATTATGAGCAGTAAATTGAATTACAATGAAGCGTCTAGGAGGACAGAGAAAAAAAAATAAACACAGATGATCGCATTTCACTAATTATCGACACAACGGCAAATAGATGTACTAGCAACAGTAAAATACGAATCTACAACCACCCAGAACAACAACAAAAAACAAAAAAACGTAATCAAAGAAAAAACACTGATGTTAGTAATGGAGAGGAAAGGATATTTTTTGGGTGCGTAAGAGGACGGATTTTGTTTCGAAGATGGCTGAGAAAATCGTGGGAGGATTCTTGGGGGCTTGTAAAGAAATCGGATTTAGAGATACGACGTAGAGATGTGAAAATACCGTGAAAACTATAGCTAATTAAATTTCCGTATTATTACGCATTTTGTTTTGTAGATTTGCGTTAACTTTTTTCATTAATTTAATATAACAATTACATATTTTCTGTAACTCAAGGTTCTGTTTTGTTCTACTGTCAGATACCTTTCATAATTAGACAGTATTTTAAGGAATTAAAAAATTTTTAATTCCTTTAAACTTTAAAAAGTCATTACAAGTTGAAAGGTAAAGATCATGAAAGAAAAATGCAAGGTAAACAAATCGCATTTTTTAATAATAAACTTTTCAGTAAGTTTATCGTAAAAATGTTGTATATTTCCCGATTTTTTAAAATTAACAAGTCTTATGACCAAGTTATCGTTAATTTTTTGAATACATTTATCGTAAAAATGTTCGTATATTTACTGTGAAAAAAACGTATAAATGGACGGTTAAAATTCCAGTAAATTCATCATGTGAACGCAAAGACAAACATTTTTATTCTGCATCAAAATGGTAATTTTGAAGTTGGTAAGAATACGGTATTGCGGCAACTACTACAAGACGTCTGTAACATGCCAAAAACAAGATGTCATGGGCTATATAGATAACAAAATAAATAACGATTATTATATATATATATTTATAAGATAGAAATAAAAGACAGGTACTCAATAACGTCGCATTAAAATATCGAATATTGTAACACCACCCATTAAAAATGCATCTTAAAAAAAGAATGGAATGCTGAAGAAGAAAAGAAAAGAATCCGACATTCCAAATGATACACGATAAGGTACGAAGAAAAACCGAAATACGAGGCAAGAATTTTGCTGAATACTTTCGGGCTAATTTGAAAAAAAGAAAGAAAAAAAAAAAAAAAAAAAAAAAAAAAAAAAAAAAAAAAAAAAAATTATTCTTTGACCATTTCGCATTGATGAATTGATATTTATGTAAGAAAATGCAGTTTATGTGAAAAGTGTGATTTCGATCTTATTTCCTGATCGGTAATTGTTTTAATGTTGAATTTTTTCTAAAAGTTTTTGAAAAGATTATCTATTTTCTGATATGTTATTCTCTTTTAAAGATAATCAAGCTTATAAAGAAATGTGTAACATACAAAAAATTACGTATTTTTGTAAAAAAAAACTTTCATTATTGAAAGTGGACATTCCACGATGGTTAGGAAACGGCTATTTCTTAACCGTCATGGAGTGGTCGTTTTTTCGTGCGAATATCATATAATGCTTTTTTAAACAAATGAGCGAAAAGTCGCGCATTTCGTGTGTGTCAAGAGTGCGAGAAAGTATCTACATTGTGCCCATGCGCAGTATTTTCTCGCACACCCTATTACAATAGCGCCATTTTCGCCACGCTTTACAAGCATGAAATGCGGGGCTTTTCGTGCAAGAGCTAAAAAAAGATTTTTAAATTACATGTGTTTAAAAAAATCAACGAATACAAAACTACAAGAAAAAATATATGATTTTGAAGTGGCAATAACATTTAAATACCAGGTAATTTACGTCCGGCGTAAGGTTAACTCGTGAAAATATTAGATTAAAACATAATAATAGGAACAATTTTTAAGAATTTTTTGTTTCACTATATATTAATTATAATTCTACGTGTTGTTTACTTTTCTTTAGATTGACTTTTTTTTTCCTTCAACCAAAAAACCAGTATAATTCTAATTTGAAAATGACTTTTTTCTTGAACCTTTCGGATATTGCCTGTAATTAACCAGTCTTAACAACTATTTCATAATGTTTTCCGCACATTTTTACAAATTTTCTTTCAAGAAATCTCGAAAAAATTAGGGAATTTAACTCCTAATTTCTTACACCTTTTCATATTTTAAAAGGAAATAGTTGCTATCAAAAAAGACAAAATAGAAAATTTCACGTTTTTCTTTAAATTTTTCAATGGCAGTTTAACTTTATACATAGTAATTTCTTTAACTTCTCAATCATCCGATTCCTTTGTGGAACAGCCGCTTTCCAGCACTACTAACACAATCTACTATTTTTACATGCGCGGTTAAACTTGCACACAGAACTTCATTAAAAATGTAAAATTTATAATAGTTCTATTTCAAGACATAAAGTGGAAAAACTCTAAATTCTGGAAAAAACGAAAGGAGAAATTTACGGAACGAACTCTCAAGTGTTTAATAATAGTACTAAATACTGGCTAATTATGGGCAATATCTGAGACGGATCCGAGAAAAAAATACCGTACCCGATTGGTTCATAAAATGGCACAAATAAATTCAAAACAGTGGCGAAAAAATTTGTTACCCTTATGAATTATACAACCCTCAGTGGACTAAAAAACGAACATATGAAGGTTATGAAAAAACTGTCACGTAACTATATTTCAAGCTACGAAAAATCCCAGCGAAATGGTCAAATTAAAAAAAAGTATTATATATATATATATATATATATATATGTATAAAAAAGAAAGAAAAAAAAAAGTAGAGTGGATACGTGGTCACAAGGCAAGACACTAGAGGCACAGAGATAGATGGCTCACCATAGCCGGGGACTGTACAGGTACAGTGTGAATAATTGCAGTGGGTGGCGGATCGTAGTGCTCCTGGCTGAGGGAAGGGAGGGTGCGCATTATTTCGGATGGGGTGAGCACTCTAATTTGATGATCTACAGAGGATAATTGTCGTAAATTATTGGTGGTAAGAACGATAGTGCCAACAGAATTGGGAGAAGGTTGGGACACGCTGTTGTTAGCGTTTGAGCTATTAGCGACAGTAGTAGTAGTAGTTGTTGTGAGGCTTATATGAGCGGGTGATTGTGAAGGACGTTGCTGGGGTGGTGACGCTTGTTGCTGACCATCACCGGCGACCGTGTTGCAGTAAGAAGAAGCGTTTGCTGCAGTGCAATTTGCTGGCGACTGTGTTAGTCTAGAATAGCCAGCACCTATCGTTTCTTGGTGCGTAAGGCTGTTGTTGTTGTTGATGTTGTTGTTGTTGTTATTGTTATTATTAATGATATTATTTGTGGAATTAACAGAGGGAGGTCGAGGCGATGAGGATGAGGCTGTTGAGGATGGTGAGGGGCTTGGGGAATTAGATGTTAGCTGCCTCGGCGGTCCCTGCACCGCACACACCTCCGCTAGATGACCACCGTGAATCGTCGTTGCAACTTGAGCCGCTGCTCCCGTAGCGCACGCGCCAGTAATTCCTGTCTTCTCCTGTTGGGACTTATCGGGTCCCTGCACAGAGGCCAAAAGTCCAATTTGCTTTTGACCCACGGACATAGCTACTATCGGAGATACCTGAGCTGATGTCATTGTTGTGATGGGTTTGGTGGTGATGGTGGGTGCGCTTGTTGCAGTGACTTGGGTCGTGCTTGGTATATCCTTGGGTATCTGTCGGTTTCAACGGGTCCCACGTTCACACAGTTTTACAATCACAGTTTTTGGGTTTTTTCTTTTATTTTGGGCGATAGTTTTTTTTAAGGGGCTTCCTTTGGATTTATGTTGCTATACAGGCATTTTATTTGGGGGCGGGGGGGGGGGGGGGGGGAGACGATGGATGTCGGACTACCAACGGGGCGTACGATTAATAATACAGATACTTATTTTTTTCTTTTGCTAGAGAGTTTTATTTATAAGGAGAGATGTTTCTAGTGATTGAAGATCGAAGAGGAGAGTTTTGCCAGCTATAGAGGGTGCTTATGATTTTCGAAAACTGATTCTTTCGATTGAGAGACGGATTTCGTTTAGTTTTTCTTAGATTGCTGGTATTTCAGGAGGCTGGAAATACCACCGCTTCACACTAATCAAATCATTGCTAAATTTTTAAAAACGTTCCTACAATTTCTGATCCATCCTTCTGAAGATCGATAAGGTCAAGTCAACCGAGTGCTAAATTTGAAAAATGGTTAACTGTAAAGAATCGAAAAAATGTACAACAATGATTTTACATAATAATAACTCATTTTGCGATAATCCAGATATATTTTTTACGCACTTTGTCATGAGGTAAATTTGTAGTTTTGTTCCGATCTTGACGAGTGATAGCTCGTGTTGTTGAAAGATGCTTTACGAATTCACATGAAGAATTGAATTGACAACAGGAATTATTTATCTTTTTAATTTTTTTTAGCCTTGCATATTCATAAAAATTAGAAAATTCATTCCATATTAAGAACTGTTCTTCCGAATTTGTTAAGAAATATATATTTTACTAATACCTTAATAAGTTTCCAGCTGTATTATTATATAAATTAATATTCTTGCACGTTGATTTTCTCCAGGTATTTTTCTTGTCGCAAAATACTAAAATTCTATTCGTATCAAATACGTGGCTGAGTATGTACTTGTATCCTTACATTAAATTTCAGAAAGGAAGAAAAATCCTCTAAAATGCTTTTGTTTTTTTACAAAAATCCAGTTAATGGTACAATGAAAAATCAGCTTTGTAAATCGTATAATTAAGGCTCTATAGCTGGGGAAAATCTCTCCAATGATGAGGTTGAGGGGGCGGGCTAGGGAACATTTATCGCAAGAAATGGTTGATGTTTGCCCGATTACTGATTCAATATATCGTTTATATAGGTAATACAAACTTACTGCTATTTTATTGTATTTTCGTTATAAATAGAATCAAATGAAAGTTGACGTCAATTAAACAAGACTATTTGCTAATTAGATGGAAAATCGCACGCGAAAATAACGTCAATTAGTCAATTCTTAAAGGATCAGTAAAGTATCGTCAAAAAAACTACAACCATTTCTATCTTTTTTTATACATTGACTAATCGCTAGACGTAGCACAATGAGACACAAAGGGCGAGCTGTTAGTTCGACTTATGTGTTAGCACAAGAAAACCTTCGTATAGAGATGTACTACATATGTTGCGATCGTAGACGAATAAAAAAAAATATTTAGTGGCGATTACGAAGGTAGTCGTCTTAATAAATGTTTTTACTATTTCATGAATCATATTTACTAGTAAAAATGTATGTTTCAATTAAATAGAGGGTCGAAATTGGTTTATTACGGAGATCGGCTCGTTAATCTACTCTTATGGTTATGTGACATACCGCAATCAGCATCGAGAACAGCCCACGTATTTTTTCAACGGTTTTCAAAATCTTTTTCGAAGGAAATCTAAAATTCTTACATTCTTTGAGGTACCAATGATTAAAAATTAATTGTATATATTTTCAAAGAGAAACGAGCGTAAATTATAGTGAATCTGAATTAAAGAAAATCTACTTAATGTAGAAAAATATTTATAGCAATCAAATTACAGAAATGAATGAATGGTGTAAGACTTTCTTTTCATCCATCAATGTTTAAACATCCTCGGAAAAATTGGTTACAGTTTTTGTTATCAACTGAGTAAGGTGCGCCTCGCCTCAAAACCTATTGTTTGGATGCAATACCATTTTACATTATGTTTTTTTTTGCCCCTGTTTCTTTTTTTATTTGTAGAGATTATTATTTTTAGATTATCTGTTTATAGAGACTGCAAAAACGTTTATTTTTGTAATAGAGAATTACAAATATCGTTTGCACTAAAGTAATTAAGAAAAAGTTATTAGCTGAGTACTTTGCTTAATTGTTTTAGTACTCACGATTCTCTTGTATTCTCTAAAACAATTTTTTTATACTTATATCAAGGAGGTAACGATCTCTAAGGTATTTATAGAAATTATACGGAGAAGCTTAAAAAGTGCAATGAAAAGTTGTATTAAGGATTATACTATTCCTTAATTGAATATATACTATAATTTCCATAATACTGCAAGCACACAATAAACTATAATGTTTAACTTTTCGCAACTTTTAGATTAAACAAGTGAACAGATTTTAGCTTTCGAACTCTGATTTAGTTTTGGATCTATACATTTTAAGATTTACAATATCTGATATATATTTTATGAGGTTTGAATGCAATTTAAAAAAAATATCTTATTTGGTTCGAGTTTAAGCGCTCTGCGGTGATAAAAAAATCTTTACTGAGGATACCAAAACATTGATTGTCAATAATCATAATGCCTCATTTCTATCCCAATCATCTGTTATAAATGTATTATACATATATTCTGAATCAAAAGCTTGATTGGATTAAAGTTTATTGAGTACTTAGCGACTATAGAAAAATACATAAAAATTACTAATGGATTGGAAAACACGATTTTTTTTGCGAGATTCGAGACATCCACTAGGATTGCACAGGTATAACTAAATTACGTTCCCGACGGAGTAAGAGAAATATAGCGGTGAAGGTTTTGTCTCCTTTTAATTAAATTCTAGAATTTCTCCGAATACATATGGGTATATTTTAATGTATTTAGGATTTTTAATTTTTTGTCTTTTAGCTTTGCTAAATGATCGAGAGCGGCGCAAATTTTTTATAAGTTTCCGTAGAAAGCATTATGCGAAAGTTTCAGAATAATTGAACGCACAGTTATATAAAACCAAACAGAGTTTTATAAAAAATGCCGAAAAAAAACAATTCAGAGAAACGTATTTTTAAAAAAATATATATCATATGTAGTAGGAAATTTAGTTAATTAATTTCCTAAGAAGAAGAAACATGTTTTGTAAAATAAAAAGATTGATTTCATTTTTTATTTAAACTTATTTATCAATAACTGTTTAGTATTATTGTTATTCAAAATTCATGTTCTTAGTTCTTTTCATCCCATTTGAATGGCAAACTTTTGCCGTGAATTTATGTGTGTTGCCTCCCTAAACAAAACTTTAACGGACCTCTTTGCCAGATGTTTCCTACCCTTAGCGTCGTTATTTTTTAGCGCAATATAATTGAAATATACATGAAATTACGTGAAACATTTATGAGTTAAATTTTCTTTCTATCATCGCGAAGCACAAGGCTTGAAGAATAAGATTTTAGATTTGATTCAATACTCGATAAAAAAAAAAAAGACGACCACCTTAATATGATTTGTTGAAAAAGTATTTTATTTCGCGCTTGCTTACCGGTTGTGTCTTCTTTATACGGATTGCAGCTCTATTGTCCCGAGCTTGAGCCAAATACCGCGATCGCTTCTCCGTAGGCAAGGCACGCCACTTTTTCAATATTTGCTTACACCGCTCGGCCCACGCTGAAATGATAAATTAAATCAATTTAGTGGTCGCAAAAGCGATTTAAATTATTTTTATTTCGGGATGCCATCCATTTTTATCCGTCTGCTACTTACAAATAGACATTGGCAATTTGTTGTACTAGTGCCCGAGTCGTATTAATATTTAACTGGTTACTCACCGCGATTATTTATAATGTTTAACAAAAAATGATTTATTTAACAGTTGGCATTACTATTTATGGCCATTGTTTTTCTTTTTTAGGTAAAAAAAAATAGTTAAATGCATTTTATTTTTGTACTTTGAGTCTAAAAATACGCCCAACATTAAAATGTGAATTTTCTTTTCATTCGTGAATTTGCCATGTTTTACCGGAATTCAAATTCAGAATAGGTACTTAAGGATTGGCAATATATTTTTTTGCTGAAAACAGCTTGTAATGTAACCGACTACATTGTCGATTGTTTTAGTAACTATCATTATTTACTGGTAAATTCACATCACCACGTATTAATTCCTAGGATAATTAATCAAAGACTAGTGCGTATGCGCAGTATAGTTTTTATTACTTCCGCCGAGCAGAAACAGACCGTTTCCCTCCCTGGGGAGTAATGAAATTGAATTGTGCATGCGTAAAAGTCAGAGCTCAAAAATAAGATTTTTTGCGCTCGCGTTACGCGCACGAAATCAGGTTACTTTAGTGAAGTCGGGGAAAATAGTATATTTCAATACCAGGCAAAAAAAAAATAGTACTTTTTGACACAAGTGTGAAATGCGATGCGTTTTCGTCGCGTGCACGTCTTCAACACTAACCGAATCCGAGGCAGATTGTTTTATAACAAATGCATGCAAAGGTCTTTTTGTTCAGGGCGTAGAGCCGTGCGAACAAGAACTTTTTAAGTACGCCGTGCGAAAAAGAATCTTGCTTGCACGTTAGATGTGCGCAGAATGTTGTGTATATACGTGGCCGGCGTATAAAGACAGTGGCGACGAAACATTTAAAAAAGTGCACGCTCCGCAGTTACGAACAATAAACTTTTTAATGCCTGCGTTATAAAAAAAAATGTATCGAGTCTGGATTTGCAATACGAGTCGAAGGCGAGAAATATAATCACACCAGGTTTATAAAAAAATCGACCGAGTGTTCAATGCATCTTTTCTCCACGGACTGAAAAATCTATCATAGAATGTTTCAATTTCACGATCACTCTTGCATCGATATATGTAACTAAGTCTTTCGCCTTACCTGGATACTCGACCTTCCATTCCGGATGGTTTATATTTGCGTAAAGAACCGACGATATGGTAGCGTTGGTACCGAGGGCTTCGTCAGCTTCCATTTTCAAATTACTCCTCTGATTGTATGATATAGTAGTTCCCCCAGAAGCGACCGAGCCTTCGTCATCTAAATTCACCCATGGACTCGGTGGTTCCGAAAATGCTGGCGGACTGCTGGAGATTTAAAAGAAAATTTAGTGCTGCTCCAAAAATGCAAATTGAGATTCAACGGTATTTGTGTGTTGTAACGTACTTGCTATATTCGGATTGATATGGTGAGGGTGGAGGAAAGCTCATCGGTGAGTTTAGATTCGATTGGCCGACGGACGGTAGTGAACCAGGTATTTGCGGCCTTCCTAATGGTAGCGCACCTTGGATACCTTCAACCACATGAAAAAAATTTGTTCCATGTCATTTTTTTTTTTCACGTTTTTACCAATATTCACTTTGCATGGAAAATACTTTGCTTCCATAGGAAAATATAAATATAAAAAATTGCGTTTTAGATCGCGGAGTTAGAAATTCCACTCCATGAAACACAAATATATGATGTCATTCATTTCGTAATAACAATTTCTTCATAATAAACTTTGAGACGTATAAAAAAATTTAATTGTAAAAAAATGTTTGAAGTAATCGTGTAAATGTTATATTTTTATAAAGGAAATATTGTGAAGACATTTCAAAAATCTAGTCCTCTTTTTGATTTTCTATTTTTCGTTCACTCGGAGAGATGTTGATCTACATGAAAAAATGTTATTTCTCGATAATCATGTCAATATACTCAATATGTTCTAAAACATTTTAAAAAGTGGTTAAAAAATGACCGTATATATATCTGACTTCTGAACTATTCAAGTCAATAGGCTTTAATTTTAATGACAGCACTATGTATTATTATTTGAATTCGGACAAAGTCAGTAAGGTCATTCGTCTTTTAAAGTTTTTAATATTTCGAAAAATTGATGTTATTGAATTAATTTGCGCAACACTTGATTTAGCGAGCATCCATTTTTACGTTAACGAAAAAAATGTTTAGTAGTACTAGATATCTAATTTCGTAACGATATCGGCAGAAGGGTTCGGATTTTACAGGAATGTGAATTTATGGTTTTTATTTTTTGACGACGGAAATTTCGCTAAAACGGAGTTTTTTTTAAAATTTGGTTCGAATAAGGATACAAAGTCGAACTTTGGACATTGATTTTCCGTTATTTTCTGCTTTTTTACAACCTTTCCTCACAACACTTTCTACAACGCTTCCTTATGAAGCTAACTTTGTGAAAAGCGAAAAATATTGAGATAATAATGTTCAAGGTTTTACTTTGCACCCTCTTTGATTACAGGTCCATAAATAGTTAGTAAATAGCATTACGATTTTTTGCTATAGTACCAGGAAAAATTCAACGAAAAAGTCAATTAGGAGCTAAAAAATATATTTAAATTTTGTACATATCTTTTTATAACTCATGCATGGAATATCCCGCGTTCCGTACCTGTTTCACAATCTACTATTTTGTAACGCATGCATGAGAAGTGCTACTTCTCGTGCCTGCCGCGCGTGGCGTAAGTGGCGCTTTACGGCCATCGATGCTATTTCACTTCTCACACGCGCGCGACATTACACTCAGTAGCACTTCTCATGCATTTGTTACATAAGTATACGCAGGTTAGGAAGTTGATCACACGAGCCCCACGAGTATCACAGCAGTACGAGCCGAAGGCGAGTGCTGACTGTAGTACGAGTGCGGCGAATGCAATCAACTTCACAACCGTCGTATGATGATCGCTCTCTCGCTCTGTATCGCATAATACTTTTTGTAACAAATGCATGAGAAGTACTACCGAGTGTAATGTCGCGCGCGTGCGAGAAGTGATTCCCGTGCGAGAAGTAAAATAGCATCGATGGTCGTCAAGTGCTACTTACGTCACGCGCGGCAGGCACGAGAAGTAACACTTCTCATGCATGCGTTACAAAAAGTATTATGCGATACAGAGCGAGAGACCGATCATCATACGACGGTTGTGAAGTTGATCGCACGAGCCCCACGAGTATAATGATCGCTATCTCGCCCTTGTATCGCAAAGTACTATTACTTCACTCGGTGCGATAATGTTCGTTATATACAGGCGAAGTGTTTGTTTTCTTTTCTTTCATACTCTGTGAAGTAAGCTTTTGTGCAGTATTCGTTGGAATAGTATATTACACTACAAGGGCAGAAAGTTGGAATTCCTGCACTGCGTGATATGTAAGTTCATATCTCGCAGTGCAGGGATTTCAAACTTCTGCCCGCGTGGTGGATACTGTTTTTCTTCATAGCCGGTCGAAAGTATGGTGATGAATTGTATTTTTATAATCGATAGATGTACGTTTTAGCATGTATTAATGCCTGCCCCGACATTTGCGGCACGAGCGAAGCGAGTGCTGCTGGTCGAGGGGGCAGGTTAAAGTTAGACTTTCTGCTTTACAATCGATGCAGGAGGAACGTACTTTCGACCGAGGTATGGAGAAAAAACTTTCTTGTCTCGTGTGACTCATAAAAAAAAAGTTGTTCTGCACTTGTTTAGTAATATACTATTAACCCCTTCGTTGGCAGGAATTTTTTTTATCCTTGATTTTGATGCCAACCTGCACTCATGGGTTTTTGAGGTCGCTAATCACGAATTTGAACTCAAAATTAATGAATTCAAAATGGCGGATCCAATATGGCGGACCAAAATGCAAAAAATTATTGAATCAGGGTAAATGTTGGCACTCGCGGGTTTTTGAGGTCGCTGATTACGAATTTGAACTCAAAATTGATAAATTCAAAATGGCGGATCCAATATGGCGGACCAAAATTCAAAAAATTATTGAATCAGGGTAGATGTTGGCACTCGCGGGTTTTTGAGGTCGCGGATTACGAATTTGAACTCAAAATTGATGAATTCAAAATGGCGGATCCAATATGGCGGACCAAAATTGAAAAAAAATTATTGAATCAGGGTAGATGTTGCCACTCGCGGGCTTTTGAGGTCGCTGATTACGAATTTGAACTCAAAATTGATAAATTCACAATGGCGGATTCAATATGGCTGACGAAAATACAAAGAATGGTTTGATTTGAATCGAACTTGGGATTTATGGGTTTTTGAGGTTTCTGAATACGAATCTGAACCCAAAGTTTACAAATTCGAAGTGGCGTTGCCAATATGGTGGATGAACCTACACAGAGTGGCTTGATTTCGGTGACGCCCAGCAAGTCAGGATTTTTTATTCAGCTGCATCCGAATTCAAAGTCAAATACAGCAACCTCAGAATGGTTGACAACGAAACGAAAATAAAAAACCCAGAAAAAAATCTTGATTATGTTTGAAACTTGTTTGGCAATATACGAAGGCTCTCAGGTAACGATTTTCAAAACAAATATCGCATGATTGTAGGCCTGATCCTACCGCAATACTTTGTTTTCAACCTAGTAATCGTATAAGATTTGTATTTCGTGACCTCAGAAACCCCTTCTGTACCAAATTTCATCGAAAACAATCCACTTTGTCAATTTTGATTGCCGTTTTGAATTTGCAATTTTTCAGCTTATATTCGTAAAAAGTGACATGTAAAACTCCACGATACTAATTTTCATCAGAATCGATTGAAGTTTTCGAATTTGGTCCTCTATGGTAGAACCATCATTCTGAATTTCTGGATTTTTCGTTTACACTCATGATAAGCGACCTGAAAAAGTTCGGGTTAGCAAATTTCACCGAAATCGTTGAAAATTTTTTATTTCGGTCCACCATTTTTAATTTTCTCATTTTGCGTCCATACTTGTAATCAGCGACCTCAAAAACGCTCGAATACCAGTTTTCATCATAATCCAATGGAATTTCTTATTTTGGTCCACCATATTATCACTGCCATTTTAAATTTGCAATTATTCAGTTCGTATTTGTGATCTCCGACCCCAAAAAGTCTCGAACACTGGGTATCATCAAAATTTTTTAAAAATGTCTGATTTGGTCCGCCATATTGGCCCCGCTATTCTGCGTTTGCAATTTTCAATTCCATATTCAGGATGAGCTACCTCATAAACTCTCGAATACCAATTTTCATTAAAACTGAATGAGATTTTTCATTTTGGTCCGCCATATTGGCGCCGCCATTGTTGAATTTTTAAATTTTGAGTAAATATTCGTAATCAGCGACCTCAAAAACATCAGGGCACCAATTTTCATCCTATTCGATTGAAATCGTCTATTTCGATCCGCCATATTGGACCACCATTTTGAATTTCTAAATTTTGAGTAAATATTCGTAATCAGCGACCTCAAAAACATCAGGGCACCAATTTTCATCCTAATCGATTAAAATCGTCTATTTCGGTCCGCCATATTGGCGCCGCCATTTTGAATTTTCAAACTTTGACTTCAGATTCGGATTCAGCGACCCCAAAAACCCCCGAGTCAACTCCGGCTGACAAACCGAAGCAAGTTAAACCGGGAAAAAACCGGGTGCGCACTATTGCGTCAATGCCACACAGGGCCTCTCCTGATTCCGCGCACTATTGCGTCAATGCCAACGAAGGGGTTAAAACACACTTGGATGCGGCGAAGGCGATGCAAATAGGAATTTGAAGTTTGTATTTCTTTACTAAAATTGTCCTAAATTTCAGGAATTTTCAAAAAATTGATTTGAACCCCAGGATTCAAAGTAGAACTTTGCACATCGCTTCCCCATTATTTTTCGCTGCTTAGAGTGCTTTCGTTATGAGGAAACCGAAATCGATTAACATTCTCCCTCATAGGGGTGTAACGATCAGAAAAGAGAGTGTGTGGAAGGTGTGTGTGAGTAGTGCGGATGGTCTGACGATTTATTGAAGAGAGAAAATATATGGTGATTACCGGTAATCGAACCCAGATTATTCAGGTACTGAATAATCAACCGCGCCAACCACCTATTTATTTCTCTCATTCAAATTGTCTTCTTATATGTAATGTAGAATCGTCACAGAAGAAAATATCGTAAAGAGTAAAAAATAATTCTACTTTGCATCTATTTTAATTGCATTATCCTCAATAGTTAGTGTCATTGCGATTTTTGCAATATAACCTGGAATAACTCGGTTATGAAAGAGTTAGTTACTACACAAATGAAGATGAAAATTTGTTAAATATCTTTAAAACACACCTGGATGCGGTGAAGGCGACACAAGAGGAGTAGTAGCTGCGGGCGTGTGCGGCGTCTGCGGTTGCATGGGGAAGACCGAAGATTCTTGAGACTCTTGGGATTCGTCGGTCAAAACGCCCTTGAAAATTTCCTCAACATCCTTGCTATCCATGTTCGGTAGCCCAGTATCCCTGACCATAGATTCAAGATTAAAATGCGGACTAAGTATATCTGTAAGTTCATCTTTGCTTGGACCAGGCGGTTCGTCCAATTCCTCCAAGGCTTCGCTGGCTTTAGCGAGATCCTCGTCGGGTTCATTCATAATAGTATTAACAAGATCATTGTCCAAAAGGTCCGAAGTCATTGGCAATATATCACCAAGATTTTCCGTGTCACTTCCCTCGTCTTCCATTATTTCTTCCCTCTTGATATTCGCTTCGTTCGGTAACTTTTCCTCTTCCTTCTCGTTTTCATTGTCATTTTTAGTCTTTGTCTGCTCGATGGCCTTTAATTCGTCCTGCGACAATTGAATCGTGTCCGCATTACCGGAAAGATTTTTCTCGTCCTCCGAATCGCTGCTGCTTCTAATATCCTTGTCTTTGGTCGTGTCCATAAGATCCTTGCCAAAGAACGCTTCCTGCATGTACTGCGGAAAGCACTCGGACAGCTTAGTCTTTGGTTTTCTTCTCTGCACCTTACGTCGCGGTTTTTCCTCGTTAATCGTAAGCGCGCCATCGCTGGGTTTAGTTTCGGTGGCACCTTCGCCTTCGTCGTCTTTTTCCTTTCGTGTCCCTCGCAATCGAACCAAAAATCCACCAATTCCGAGCTTCTGAAGGTTTCTCTGACGCTTTCTTCGCAACACTGGAACGCCATTTTCTGTCGTGTAAATGCTAAAACCTTCTGGTGGCGGTTGGTCCCCTCTGGGTGTCCAAACCATACCTTCCTTCAGAACCTGTGAATAATTATTTTTCTTATTAGCTTTCGGACCTGATGAAAACAGTGGAGAAAAATAAGCTTAAGGCTGTTACTTATGAGCGATATGCCAGTCTATTTCCAGCTTCGTTCCGAACAAATGGACAAAAATTAATTTGATCGTTAATCAAAGTTACAGGTATCGCAAACAGATCAAATGATAAGCGCTCCTTTCCATATTCGTCGGTTGTTATTTAGAAATGATGAAAAATTATAAAAATTTAATTGCTCGCTTGACATTTCACGACCGCCAATTTGTGTCAAATTATGTATTCGTTTCATTTGAATTATGGCATTCGATACTATCTTATTGCAACACTACACGGTAATTCAGACTAGTTTTTCGACTGTATCTTTCATAATTTTTAGTGCCTCGAACGAATTGTTCAGTATTCGTTTATCTAATTTGAAACTTAGAAGTTTTCAAAGGTCGAACGCTGCAGGTGTTCCCTATACCTGACATGTTGAATACTAATGGCGATGAATTATCGAAACTAAAAGTTTTAACTATTTTATACTTAATAGACATTTTCTACTAATATAAATGTTTCCTTTCTCCGTATTTTTACTGACAAAACTTCAAATTTTTCACCTCGAATTTTTCTTGTCCGACTTTTCTCTTTTAAACATGAATGGTTTAGAAAATGTAACTCATGTTCTCATGTCCCATTTTTTACTATGTGAATAGTGAACTTATGTAAATCCACTAAACTTTGCATCTCAGCAACCACGTGAAATTTTTTTTAATCTTTGAAACTTCAGCCTTCATTTCTCTGGAATATGAAAAATTTCGGATCCAACATCTTCAAAAACGCTTTCATGACGGACACTCTTAAATAATCTTAAATTTTTTACGTGTACTTTTCTATTGTCATGTGATCCCAGATACTGGCTTTTTTTTAATATTGGATTCTCGAATAAAGTTTAAAAAATGAAAATGAAAATAGAAATATGGACAATGTATGATTGTCTATAAATAGAAACAAGAGGTCTGACAAACCTCGCCTCCAGCCTCGTCTTTGACTTCCAAGAGCTCCAATTTTCCGCCATTTTCCTCCAAAGAATTATCCAAGCTGCCGCCAGCGACGACGGATTCGATGGTCGCCATAATATCAGCCTCTTTATCAACAAGCGGTAGCAATTTTCGTCTTTTCTTTCTCGTCTGCTGTTGCTCGAAGGTCAAAGATTTAATGTGACTCATTCCAGCCTCAGAGAGATAAACACCGTCAACCAAATACTGTTGTGGCGTCGGTTTGTACAATTCCGGGCTTGGAATAATCGGCGGCGGTGGAGATCTCACGGCGTATTTTGTTGGCTGAGGTTTTGGTAGATTGCAGGCGATATGAGGAGGTGGAACATCGCGTGGACGGCAGAGGATGCAGTTGTATCCTTCTTCGGCGCATTTCTCAGCCTCGGCCTCTGTTTTAATGTGATCGCAGCCGCAGTGTAGCCATCTTTCGCACTGTATGCACTGAATTATAAGATCGCCTTCGTTATAGGTTTCCTGACAAGAAGTACAGGCTGTGTGAGAGGCGCAAGGACCGCATTGAGTGTAATTTTTTTGCCAGCTGCTGTTAAAGCCCGGATCGTTAGAACCGCAAGTCTGACACTGGGCGCACCATTTGCATTTCCATGTGCCATGGGGAACATAGTCGAGAGGCGGATCCATGCAATAAATGTGGTAACTTATGTCGCAATCGTCACAGAGAATTAGACGACCTTCGTCGTTTCTCTCGCCGCAACCCTCGCAAACTGTGCAGTCGAGACAGCGCCAACCTTTTTGGAGAATAACTTTAGTAACTTTAACGTTCGCGCAATAGGGATGGTAACATTGGCCACATTGGGCGCAAGCGATTAAACAGCCCTCTTGATCTGTGCCAATCGCTCCGCACATCACGCAGATGTCTTGGGTCAACACGAATTTGTCCTTTGCTGAACAGAGGACCAATCGGTTCTCCACTCCTGGCTCGTCTTCCTTTGAGAATGAGTCGGAGATTGGACGCTGAAAATTCCATTTTTAAAAAATATTTTTTACCATACAGGCCGAATTGTTTAGAAAACATTATAGAAGTATTTAGTGCTGTAAATTTACCGACATATTTAGTTAGATATAACTGATAATGTAGTCGATTATATGACCGGTTACTTTTTGTAAAGAACGTTATGACAACTTCTAAATAACTGAGTATTTTTTGTATTAATTTAGGAAGGCTATTGCGAATTATTTAGAAACATGTATATTGTTGTAATAAAATACGTAAAGTCACAATAGAATTCACACTAATCCAATGAGTGTTACATTTTTAAAAACATTTTTACTATTTTTGGTGCTTTAAGTAATAGTCTCGAGGGGTTACTCACGTACCAGAATTACTTCTTAATGTTTAAGTACATTCACAGCCGCGATTGAAATAGAAAATTGACTGATATATGCAAATGCCCTATGTCATGTTTTCTTTTCGTGCAATTTTTCAACAGAATCAACCGTTTGATTATCCTATCCTAACTCAACATCGGGCATACAAATGGCTGTAACTTTTTAACCATTAAAAATATTAAAAATCTGGACGGCCGATCGATTAAAGATCTTCTAATAATGAGAATAAATTATTGCTTGTTATAATCGGACTATTATTATGGTTTATTCTATTTAAACACTATACGAAAAAACATGACATCGGACGTTTGCATATATCAGTCTGTCGAATGGACTTATATATTAAAAACTACTTCTGCTACTTGAGTAACCCCTCGGGACTGTTAATAACACTATCAGAAATTGTTCAAACTTTTGTTTAAATATTGCCATGATTTAATTAGTGTGAAGCGCTCCACGTCCTTAATTTTGCAGAAATCGGATCAATATTTTAGTATATCAAGTTCAACGATACCAAATATGTGGTGTTTTGAATTCACAAACAAATTCGCAAAACGAGATTGTGATTTGATTTAACTAGACAAGAATAACTCAAAGTGTAGAAAAATGTATAATCGGTCTTAAAAACATTTTTATGGAAAGTATACCTCGTTATTACGCTACGCATATGCTTCAAATTTTACAGGGATGCAATATGAACATAAACGTTTCGGCGCCGGGTCGATATGCGATCAAACATTTATATGAAACAAAGGCAATTGTATACTAGTGAATTGCCGGAAAAGCTCTATGGCCGTACATGATATGTAAACTAGGGTGTGTCAACGATTTAAAAAGATTTTTTATTTATTTTTTTACTGCAAAAGTATGTATTCTGACCTTAATATCAACCTTCTATACGAAATACTCGAGGGGTTGACCTAACAATCAACGGTGCCAAAAGAATACGCTGACAAATAATATTTAGAGGTGGCTCAATCGCGATCTTTATTTCTCTACATATTCCAAAGAAACAAATAACATACAAAAATTTAGGCTCGAATTTCGTATAGGAGTTGGATATTGAGGTCAGTATACATAGATTGGCTGTAAAAAATAAAATAAAAAAATGTATTTAATTGAAAAAATTATTATTTCTTTATCCACGGCCGAAAGTACGTTGTTTCGACTTCGACCGTCAGACAGAAAGTCTAACATTTATGGTTTGCTAGGGGCGCGCATGCGCTCTGCTCTAGTGCGCCGAAAGAAACTAGTTATGCACTGAACTGATGTACGAGGCGGAGAAAAGGCAGCAATCACCACAGCTGACGCGGTTTATTGCGCACACTAGATACGGATAACCTCAAAATTGCTTTTGTGGATTTTTATGTCGTTGTACATCCTAATAGTTATAATTTTTTTTAATTGTATTGACCGAGAAATAAGTAAAAAGAAAAAATGGACATGTCATCATCATCGGATGATTCTTCGGACGACGAGATTTTAAGAAATTTTGATACGGAAGCTAGTCTAATAATACGAACAGATACGTTGCCTAAAAAGTCTGCTGATAGATACCTATTGAACTATGGAGCGTATAAAAAATGGCAAGAAGAACATAAAGGTTCTTTGTCCGATTCCGAAGAAAGTAATTTAATTGTGTACTTTAAAGAATTGACTAAAAGGTTATAAACGTCGACTATATGGGGTACATGGTGAATGTTAAAAAAGACATTAAATACAAATTAATAAAAATATTACTATTCGATTAAATTAATTTGATTTGAAAAAGTTATTATTATTTTTGTCTATTCAGATGTACTTGACGCCTGCCCCCGACCAGCGGCACTCGCTTCGCTCGTGCCGCAAATGTCGGCGGGCATCAAGATATACCAAGACACATTTGTAGTCGAGATAGCTTTTATTAATCAACCCTCGGCTTCGCCTCCGGCATCATGGCGCGCAGTGCAGGGATCTCAAACTTTCTGCCCTTGTAGTGTAATATACTAATTGTCAGTTTCTGCTTCTTACTGCTTATTATCGCACTTTTTGTTGGTCTTCATGGCTTAATCTCGAGAGGCTGACCTAACAATCGACTGTGCCGAAGGAATTCGCTGGCAAATTATATTTAGAGGTGTCTCAATTACGATTTTTGTCTTTCAACAAATTTCAAATTACAAAAGAACATTAAAAAATTAAGTAACATATTCCGTATAGAAGGTGGATATTAAGGACAGAATACATACTTTTTCAGCAAAAAAAGAAATATAAAAAATAAATTTTTTTTTGACACACCCTAATGTAAACAGTCTGTTTCTGTAAGATATAATCGTGTCTGGGAATCAGATATGTCAAATTAGACCGTAAGTCAATAAATTGAAGTTTTTCGAATATTGCAAAATCATCAGAATGACGATTACTCCACGTATTTTGTATATTATGATCTCGTAGTCTGATTGCTTTTAAATACGGTGAAAAATCATTTGCTGACATAGTGACAGCAAACCTTATTTGTTGGCCTAGCAAATTATTTTGCTGGCCTAGTCAATTTCTTTGTCGTCCTAGCAAATTATTTTACTGGACTAATAAATCTTTTTGTCGGCCTAGGATCTTTTGCTGGTCTAGAAAATCTTTTTGCTGGTATACCACATTTATTTACTGGCCTAGCAAATCCTTTTTGTTAGGATAGGAAATAAGGCTGGCTGTCACTATATTAGCAACTGATTTGCTGATGGAACAGAGGTTTTCACTCCGTGCATATACACTATACGTTGATTTGGCTTGTGTAATCGATATTCTGATGGTTCCGAAATATGGGTCCGGAAAATATTAAAGAAGAGAATATCTTACAGCAAAGATTTGTCGACATATTGTATGAGGCCATATTGTTTTTCGGGAAGTTCACTAATATACGATTTCTCCTGTTTCATGTAAGTTTTAGACCGCAAATTGATCGGTCGTCGAACCGCTCATATTTAAATTACATCCCTGTCAAATTTCAAGCATTTACGAAGCGTAATAACGATGAATAGTGTATATTACGAAATAACCTAATACCAAATAATATCGGTAACAAAATGTACTCCGGCATTCCCTTAATTTTGGGAATAAATTTGATAAAAAAGAATTTACCTGTAATCCAACACCAGGTACTCCAAAAATGCCTCTCATTTTGGCTTTAGGTCCTCTTTTCCGTCCAAACTCGTTCATCTTTTGTCGCTTCTGATATCCCAACTTGCCGACGCCTTTTGGTCGCCCAACGATTCCGCCACCAAGGCCAAGTCTCTTTTTCGCAACCTTAGAGGCGCAGAAAGGTTTTCCCTTTCCCAATCCTACGGAAAACAAAGAATCCTCCGGCCCACCGGTATAATCAAATTCGGAAGAATCTCCGTCACCGTAGAGACTTTCTTGCGAAGCAGTAAGGCTCGAATCTCCGCCGTAATCGTCGACATTATCCTTTCTTTTGACAAGCGCCATGCTCTTGCAATGAAGACAAACGTATTCATAGTCTGGTTTTGCTTCTTTTCGGTGTTGATACGTCAGCGGATCCGCCTCGGGATCACAAGTACCATGAACGAATTTTTTGCACGAACTGCATTGCACCATTTCTCTATAAGCAGCCGCGCGATAAGCTTTTCTGCAAAGTGGACAGGAGAAGCCTTTGTTTCTTTGTTGATAACACGAATCGCAAACCGTATAGTGTGAATGCCATCGGGATGAAAGACCAGCGCCTGGAGTTCGAGAACCGCAATCGGTACAGACACGACAACATTTGCATTTCCAGCCGTATTTTGGGATCGATGTTACGATCGGACGCAAACAACTCGGGTGATAAGCCTTATCGCACTGCTCGCACAGCATCACTTTTGATACTTCTTCCGGTTGACGACAAACTTGACAAATACGGCATGTTGAACATTGCCAACCTGCTCGAACTCCTGGTAGGAGCGCCAGACCGACGCAACTGCCGTGGTAATGCTGACCGCACAGAGAACACATAACTAGGTTCGAGACGTCACCCATACCGAAACAGTGCATACATGTCACGTCACCGTTCACTGGAAATTAAGAAAACGTTTAGTCAAATTTTAGGTCATGGGATTTATGGAATGGCTGTAGTTTAGGGATCTACGATGATCTCTTATCAGTTTCTTTCTTTTTACTCATACGCTTATTTGTATCTCCGTTTTACTTTTGTTCTATCCTATTATGTGCTACTCTCTGTATCTTTTCTTTGCGCTTTCTTCTTTGTATTACTTCTGTACTGCCAGGCCCTTAGGGGAGTTTTCCCAGGACCAATAAATATCATGCTATACTATGATCTGAACATAAAATATTCGCGGTGCTCATAGGGTGTGCATTTTTCTCAGCAACTTCTGCGCCGAGCATCTTGCAATTGAAAAAAATTGAGATGTTGCATTAAACATGTGTAAATATAACTGCGAAATACTAACATTGTCGGTTCAACCGCAGTTCTAATTTCGATTACCAAAAAATCATCTTTACAATGTATGTTGAGTTTAGAATACGGCCTTAACGGTGGGTAATATATCCCCTCAAGATCTTCCATTCATTATTCACACTTATCTTATTGAAATACTGCACTATAAATTAATTCTCGGTTTTTTCAGTCCCTTTCAAAATGTTAATTGCGTTGAACGTAAAGTTTATTTAGCCCAACTACTCTGAATGTTGGATGTTATGAAGTTAAAACTGTTCCGGAGTTGCATCCCTATACAGAGGGCTGTGCTGCATCCCTAGGCAAAGTTTGAGATCCACAAAACTGCATTGTTACACTATTTTTAACTTTAGAAACACTTTCGAGTAATATCAATATTTCCTTTCCTCATTTTGTAAGATCGACTACTGCAGATTTTTTGATAGTGCAAAAACTACCTTAACGGTGGTTATCATGTCTCCGTAACCCTTCACGGTTCTTGGAAAGAAGTCACTGAGGTACTTGAAAATGTAGATTATTTAATAGGACAAAAGAACAACGATTGTAAACATCCATATCGTCGTTGAAGTACATTAAGGCAAAGGGGTATGCGTGTAAATGATAATATAATATATACTTACACAGTAGAGGAACCTGGCCGAGATGTTGATTGCAGAACAATGCTAGAGTTTTAGTATCTTGAAAGCAGCTCGATGCAGCCGCGCACGGTAAATGGAAGTAACGATTGCACGATCCCACCTAGAAAATAAAAAAACAGAACGATTGCAAACTCGGGTTTTGCACACTGCTTGCGCATATTCTATCTTACAGAGATCCATATGGGTGGGGGTCAGAATAGCGAATTTCAAAATAAGGAACGTCTAAATATAGAATCGCCATCATTATGCAATTCGCTATTTTAGCCATCTGCTATTTTTATATTACCGATTTTTTTACCGACTTTGGTCGGTAAAAATAGGCGATTTTGTAGTATACACTATTCATCGAAAGTATGCTACAAATATACGTCAAATTATGCAAGGATGTAATAAAATCATTTATGCTTTGGTGGCCGGTCGAATTACTGTTCAAAACATACAAGAAATGTAAAAAATTGTACATTACTAAACCTCTCAAAGACCAATATGGCCGCTCGAAATGTCAACAGGTCCTTTGAGGTAAGATATAAACGTTTCTGGAACTCAGGTGTGTTAAATCAGACCGGACACCAATTCTTTGATTATTCCTGAACCTTTCAAAACCGTCGGAATGTCGATTACACAAACCAAATCTACGAATAGTGTATACTACTATTGCAGACAGTTTGCTTTTCGCACAGGCTCAGAGCTGGTAAAGAGCATGAATATAGTTCCGTCATTATGAGACAGGTGGCGCTGACGTAGTCTGTTTACTTTTGGCAAAAGCTCCGAGCCTCTGCAATGCGACCGTAGTATACACTATATATCGATTTGGCTTGTGTAGTTAACATTCTGATGGTTTTGGAATACTTAGAAATTATCACAGAATTAACGTCCGAACTGATTTTACATATCTAATTTCCAGAAACAATTATATCTTACAGCAAAGATCTGTTGACATATGGTGTGCGGCCATTTTGCTTTTCGGGAGTTTCGGTATCTTTTGCCAAAACTAAATAGACTACATCGGCGCCACCTGTGTCCTAATCGGGAAACTTACCGACCAAAGTCGGTATCAAAATCTACTCCAGCATCCCCTTAAGGTGATGTGAAACGTCTATGAGTGCAAGAGAGACAGAACTATTCTTGCGATCTCAAATTTCTTCGCGACGGTTGATTTAAATAAAATAAAAGACAAGAACGTCGCACTGTGGAATTCTTGGACGAAGAGCAACGCTCTCGGTTTTCATCTGAACAATCAACCGTGGCAGAGAAATTTGGATTACAATTTTTGTTACCAACCGAGTAGTTCCACATCACCTTAATAAAATTGTGGGTCAAAATAGCGAATGGCTGAAATAGCGAATTTCATAATGATGGCTATTCTAGATTCAGATGTTCCTTATTTTGAAATTCGCTATTTTGACCCCCACCCATCCATATCTATAAGAAAGGGTGTCAATCAATTATCACTTCCTCATAGCGGAAGTTGTCAAAAAAGTGCAAAATGAGGAAGCGAAAAAAAGAAAATACGAGTTATTATAAAATCCTTTACCTATCTTTACAAAATGTAAAGTGGATCACGGTACGAAATTTGAGCTGTATTAGCCGAAGTTAGAACATTAATTATTCCTTGTCTGTTTTCGCAGATCCTTTAATATTACGTTTTTTACAAGAATTATCTAGGTCCAAAAAAAAAAAAAAAAAAAAAAAAAAAAAAAAATTGCAGTAACTAGGACATGTATAACATTATACAACATTTCATACCAAGTGGGGCACCCAAATTTAGCGTGGTTGCAAACAGTTCATAATTTTTTCAAAAGTTGTTTAGAGTATCACGAACGTTCACAAATTATTTCAGAGTTTTAGTACCTATGGTTTGCCATAAACTAATAACGATTTTTTAAATTTAATTCTTGTTAATTCGCTGTATATTCAAAATTACCGACCGTACAAAAATTTTCCTATTTCCTGTACATAATTTTAGTTTTTTAATGTACTTTTTAATAAGAAAATGTTCAGCGATTTTCTGACAAAATAAACAGTATTTTTTTCGTTGAGAGAGATCATTCCGATATTTCTCAAAATTTTACAGAATTTCCATTATTATTTTGACGTAAGCAGAACATTTTTTTCACACAAATGAAACTTCCTCCCATACGGAAACAAAATAGTCGTATTTATAAAACGTCGATGATAGGAGAATTAAGCATGAAAGAGTAAAAGAGTGTAATGATTACAAATCGCACATTTTTCCGCACTAATGCGCCAAGAGTTGCGAATATTGAGATCTGCGCATGCATCGGCTTTCTTAACGTACGCTGGCACGATTATGTCTTTCTATGCACAGATTAGAGGCACAAAAAGTCAACTTTTTAATGTAAGTGTAACAGGTATTTTTTTCACGAAAACAAGACTTCTTTAATAACAAAGTAATACAGTTGTAGACGTTAAACGGCAACGAACAGAATAATTAGGCGTAAAAGAATATAATAGTGCAATAATGACAAGCGCACACTTTCCACACTAGAGCGCAAAAAGTTATAAATAGTTCTTTCTGCGCAAAACTCGAAATAGAAATTGAAAAATAAAACTTCCTCCCTGAGGAAGCAAAACAGTTGCATTTATTAAACGGCGACGAATAGTAGAATTGGACCTGAAAGAGTAAAACATTGTAATGATTGCAAACCTTGCAAGCGATGCCAGCTCCGTAGTGTAAGCAGTAAGCACATCGTCGCGACGATGCTTGAACTACTGCAGGACTCAGAGCCTCGGAGACCAATTCTTGATTATTACTCGTCCAAACGGCACAAGATTGATGTACGTAATAATGACCACTCGTCTCAAACAGTATTCCTACTTCAGGCTCTTCCAAATATCCCACAATGGTTAATTCTTCCACCGGCTCCGTGAAATTCGATAGACTAGGATTCCTGAAAAGCAAATTTGTATGCATTACAGCTCCTTGTAGAATACTAAATACATTTTTATTAGTTTCCCTTGCATTTTGTAAACATTTTTTTTACAAACACCAGTGACTTAGAAAATACAAAAGAAACTTTTTGCCACGTGTTTTTTAATTTAAAAGTATTTTTATTTATTTTTTATGCTTTCATGGTACGGCTGTCATTGCCTTTTACCGCTCATTCCACCTGTCCACATATCACTTCTCACCCGTACTTCGATGAGCTAACCTAAGGGGGCGTCCATTAATCACGTGAAAATCTGGAAGGGAGGGGGGTACGGAAAATCATCATGAATGCTCACATGGGGGAGGGGAGTGATCTTGGGTCAAAGTCACGTACATTTCTCGATACATTATTTTCTAATATTACCGAGTAGATTCTATTATGATTCGAAATAGTTTCGCAGTTCCAAGAAATGCGCATTGTATTGCCTGAGTCAAATCCTCAATTCCTCGCGGGTAGTACATGCCAAGAATGTGGGCAATACTTTTGTACAAAAAAAGCGTTAGTGTCGAAAAGAATGACGAAGACGAGTTGAAGAACGTGCAGGTTGAAAGTAATACGTTGCAAGATGAAGCTTTTGTAAGCGCGTAAAGGAGTATCGAGAATCCGTGGGTAGCCGATGACTAGTGGCGAACTAGTGATCGCTTCGGATACTAGTCACTTATTTACTTTTAATATGAGATCTGCCTGACGATACCAAAGTTAGTAATAATCAGATATCATATAAGCGGATTGTGAATTTTATGCAACTAAAATATAATTAAAACAGCATAAATTGTATGGGATATTTATTTTATATTTTATCCTTTTTACATCTGTCCGATAACGAAAAAAGCACGTGATAACGAGCCAGGGGGAGAGGGACCCTTCGAAATATCACGGCTGATCACGAACGGGGGGGAGGGAGTAAAAAATTTGATAAAAACGCATCACGTGATTAATGGACGTCCCCTAACTTCTAATTTGTCCGCAGCCGACTTAGCTACACTGTACTGCATTCGTTGTTGACACGGGGAAACTGCGGAAAACCCGTACCGGTACAGACGGCTGGGTCTTCTTCCGATTTCTCGGTGTATACACGAAAGTAACATAAGCATGTAGGATAGGTACAGTCCCGCCAAACGTGAAATTCAGAGAAAAATTGGAGTAACAAACGGAGAAAAAATCAAGCATGTAAAAGGTGCTGAAAAGATCGATTTTGCATTATAAAGAATCCAAAATGTTATTAACAAATTTTTGAACAAATCACCCGACTACCCAACAATTTTTTCGAATGAAAATGATTAGTCAATTTTTCCGAATACACATGAATTTTTTTTTTAGATTTCGAAAAATGCTCGAATTTTGGAAATGCGTTTGGCAAAAAAAATCTTAAGTTTAATGGACGGTTTTGTACCAAACCCATATCCAAAATTCGTTATTTTTCGCGCAATTTTCAAAACGAAAAAAGATAAAAATTCAAAATGAAGAAAAAATTTATGTGCATTCGAAAATTTGACAAATCATTTTCATTCGAAAAAATCGTTAGGTTGTTGGGTAATTTGTTCAACCATTTTTTATTCATCGATTTGTTAATAACAGTTTGGAATTATTATTATGCCAAATCGATCTTTTCAGCACCTTTTACATGCTTGATTTTTTTCCGATTTTTAGTCCATCGGGAAGTGTTCGTAATTTTCTCTGAAACTCACGTTTGGCGGGTCTATACCTATCATACATCCTTAAGGATGTTCGACTGTTTCACACTAGTCAAATCAGTGCTGAATTTTTGTAATTGTTTCGTTAAAAGAGTTCGTAGTGGAGCGTTAATTTGTACTGAAGCATGTACACTTAACCGAGAAAAAAATAAATAGTGACGGATTTGCATAAATATTAACTGATTAACGTTACTTTCCGATGGGATATGTTTTCGTTCAGTTTTTTCCAAGAATAATCAATAATTTTTAGCCATATTTGATGAATGATGGCTCATTCTCTTTCTTAAAAGATGCTCTACAAATTGACCGGCTGGATATTTGATATTCTTGATCGTTTAATAATTATAGCTGTTTGTGTATGAAAGTAGTTTGATTTTTGTTAAACAACAGGCTATAATTATCAAACGATGAATAATATCAAATATCCAGTTGGTCAATTTGTAGAGCATCTTTTGAGAAATAGAATGAGCACATCACTCATCAAAATTGGCTAAAAATTATAGATTATTCTTGGAAAAAACTGAACGAAAATGTATCTCATTGGAAAGTAACGTTAATTAGTTAATCTGTATGCAAATCCGGCACGATTAATCTTTCTCTGGGTTAAGCATACATTCTTCAATTCAAACTACTCTCTACTATTTTTATTTAATGCATGAAACTTTAATGAAAAAATTTAGCACTGATTTGTCTAGTGTGAAATAGTCGAACATCCGTAATGTAGACACCCAGATCTCAGAAAAACTGACCTCCCGCTCATTTTTTACGCGCCAACCGTCGTACAGCTAAGTGGTCACCCATCCAAGTTATGATCTCAAACAATGCTGCTTAACTCGGGCGACCGCCACAGCCATACACAGACCGTACAACTACCACCAGTGTCGGTACGATTTGAAAGTACGTTTTCTAAGAAATACAACGATAATTGATTTATCAAATTCTAATTACACTTTTCAGACTATTCGTTTTCAACTATTAATTTCATTTTTTTAAGCTGAAATAGGTCCATTTTATTTAACATATTTTTTAAGCAATGTCTATTTCGTTCTATGAATAAAAAATTAGAACATGACACGGAGAAAAAGTTGTCATTGGTTAGGAGTACTAATTACTTGGTTGTTTTACCAAAGCTTCGGTTATGTTTCAAAGCAATCGTTATGAGGCTTGTTTAGTCTACACTATAAGATTAAGATATAATAGCCTTTTTTTCTTTGAGAAGTCGTTTTTTTTGTCTCATCTTACCTGCATTTGGCCAGACTTTTTTGTCGGCGACATGTTACGGCTCCGGGTCCCGCGGCGCGCGGGCTCTTATCACCGGTGGAAGACACGTCAACAAGTGAGATTTCCGTGGTCTCGTCACGATTTATATTTTTCTCCGGAACGAAACCTTCCGGACACGACAATCTCACCAATTCACCTTGGCCGAGCTGGCTTCGCTCACCCAAATTACAAAATGCACACACTTTTCCAGGCCTGTTGACAACAAATGAGCGCTTTATTGATCATCCGAAATTGTTTGTCACTAACGCTATTAAGGTAGTCGTTTTGCTACGTGCTTAATAAAACCAGTGCTAATTTTTTTAATTGCATTTCTATAAATATTGATAGTTCTGGCGTCTGTTCCGAAGAAGTGGCTTGCGCATCGGCTTGTGTTCTTGATAAATAAATACATCCACATTCACGGTTTGAAAAGAAAACACACTGATATGTATAAATGTCCGATATGAGGTTTTTGACATTCCGTTTTATATTAGAAAAAACCATAATATTGCCTCGCTTATAACGAGTAATAGTTCATTTTGTTTATTGAAAGACGCTTTATTGATTGAACGGACAGATTCTTTATTCGTATTAGTTGTTCAAAAGTTACAAGTATGTGCACGTCTACTGTTAGATTGGGTTAGATAAAGAAACGGTTGTAATGTTCTTAAAAGGAATATTGCGAAGAAATATCTTCGGTCAATCAAGAAAGCATCATTCAATAAACAAAGAGAGCTGTTGGTCGTCATAATCGAGGCAATATTATGGTTTTTTCTAATATAAAACTGAATGACAAAAACCTTATATCGGTGATTTGTATAGATCAGTGTATTTTCTTTTCAAACCGTGTCTGTGGATGTATTTATTTATCAAGAGCACATGCCGATGTGCAAGCCACTCTTCACAACAGACAACAGAACTATCAATATTCATAGAAATGCTATTTAAAAATTAGCACTGATTTTACTAGATCGTAGCTTATCGACTACCTTACGAGATTTCTAAAAGCGGCAATCAGGAGTTACATCTTTTTTCAAAGAACATACCATTGCTCTGGAAAATACGGTGGTTCTTCCGGTGCCGGCATCGATCTATCCACGCCGGATGATTCTCCGTCGCCGCTTTGATCGTCTGCGAGTCGCAGGGGACTCTGGGACTCCGAATGAGTATCGTCATCTTTGCTTTTAGTACGACGTGGCATACCCCTTGCATATCCCAACCTGAACATTAAAACACTTGATTTAAACATCCGGACAGGAGTAATTGAATCCTATCTTTACCATCGAGGTAACGATATACCACTAAAAAATGTTGGATATAGTAGTTTATCCAATTCCGATAGCCTATTTTTTTCAGATTTTTTAAATTGATTTTTTTGCCTTCGTAAAACTTGACTTTGATTTAAAAAAAAAAAAAAAAATAAATAAACAAAGTAGTAAAAACATGTTTTTCTACGTAAAAATGTCTCAGGTGTTCAAAAAACGTAGTGTCAAAATGAATTTATTTTAGGAAAACCATGAAACCCTCGAAAAAGGGATAAAAATTCATTAGAAAATGTTTTTTGTTTATGCTCTCATGAATGCAATTTAAACAAATATCTTCACTCGTTTAGTTGAACATTTTTACGAAACTATGATATTTTCAGTGGCTAGCATGCTAGCTCAATTCCACATGAACACCGATGCCGGTAAGTATATGAGTTATGAATTTTCATACAGAAATGAAGAACAGTGTTTTTCTACGAGAATGGAAAATTGTAATTTAATTTTTACCCTTTGCCCCTAGTGGATCCTCTGCCAAAAGGTCGGCGTGTACCGGCTCCGCGGGTGTAGCCCAAAGGACGTTCCTTTCGCGGCCTGCCTGGTCCTCGCCTTATGTTTAAAGGCTTCCCTCCGGGAAGTGGAAATTTCTGATACGGCAGAGGATCGTGAAAAGCTTCGTCCGGGGTAACTGAACAAATAAACATCATTAATGATAATAATAATGTTTTAATAATGCTATAAATGCCATTCACAGAATTTGTTACACTCACCATTTCCTGGAGTCGGAGTGACTCCTATCAGTTGATCCGAATTAGCCGGCGAAACTGGTATCCCCGTAGTTTCGTCGTCGTCGTCATCTCCGTCCGATGCCTCATCAAGCTCCATTTCCTCCTCACCTTCGAGACGCTCCTCATCATCCATGATACTTTGTACTAGTCTCGTGCCTTTGCAACTTTTATAACAGAAAATTCTCAAATTGTTAAACTTGTATTATCAAAAGAATGGATATTGTTGTAATCCACTGTAACCTGCATTGTTAAAAATGTTTGCGAATTTACATTGCTGGACATTTTATTAATCAACTGTTATATTAAATTTAACACGAGAGTATAGTACACTTATCCATTTTTATATTAAACATTCCAATTTTAATCTTCAATTTCCTAATTTTCATATTATTTAGTAGGTAATACTAATTTTTAATTTCACTTGCATATTTAATTTAATATAACAGTTTATATGAAAGAACCTTCTTTACCCATAATGAAAGCTTTTACAAAATATTTTTAATAGTGTAAACTAAGAAGTGTAACAAGACTTTGAAATAATTATTGGCATTTATGCATATAGATCTATCTCTTTATAACTAATAGATTGAGAGTTTTATTGGATTAGAATTAAAATACTCCGCGATAAGAAAACGAAGAAAAAAAAAAAAAAGTTAACTTTCATAAACATGCTAGGAAGATTAATTTTGGACTAGTAACAACAAACTTCAAAGAACCAAAAAAATTTTCTTATGGAATGAATTTGTTAATTTTTCAGACAAATCATGTTTTTAGAAGTACTTTTTAATGATTTTGGTATTTGTTTTAAAAAAAAAAAAGTTAAACTCTCTTTTATGAAGGTGATTTGATGATCCTGAAATTTCTTGTATCCAACATGATCCTTTTTGAGACAAAATTTTAAAAAATCAAGACTACAATTATTTCACAAATTAAAAAAAATTTAACATCAAAAAAATAATTCTTAGGTTATTCAATCGCTTTAGAAAAATTAGTTTGTTTAATAACAAAGAGCTGTCTATGAGATTGTGATGAAAATAATTTTGCAAATTTATTTATTTCTGTAATTAGTATTGATTAATTCATTAAATATTTCTAATGATAGTCTCATTAGAATTGAATTTTATCTCTTTGAAAAAATTATTTCTTTGTAACAGTCGGAAAGAACAGAGTATGGAAGGTGTGTGTGAGTAATGCAGATGGTCTGACGAATTATCGAAGAACGAAAATATATGGTGGTCACCGGGATTCGAACCCGGATTGTTAAGGTACTGAGTAAGAGCGCTAACCACTGCGCTAATGTCACCTAGTACATTTCTCTCATTCGAATTGTCTTCTTATATGCAATGTAGGGCTGTCACATCTTGAAAAAATGTTTTTATGAATTGCTATTCTATTGTTTCGTGATGTTTTTAAGATTTTCAGACAATGAAAGATATCTCATTAGAATGGTTAATAATGATGCTAATTGATTGATCATTTGAAGTAGCTACTGTGTTTCAAATTAATCAAATCAGCTTTAAATTTGTTACATTTTTAGACAAAATTTAATATGTTAATTTGTAGTTATAGAGGTGAATTTGTATTGTAAGATTATTATTAGAGAAATATTCATAGTGAAAGATTTACAAAACTATCAACTGATGAATGGCAATTTACAAATCCTATATTCCACATATGGATTTACTGTAACCATAACTGCATTAAATTTTAGTGTTTAATCATTTGACTAGTGCAAAGCATTGATCTAATGCTTTACATCTTAGTAATTAAATCCAATAGCATAAAAAAAGAAAGAAAGAAAGAAAAAAAAAAAGAAAAAAAAAAAAAAAAAAAAAAAAAAAAAAAAAATGCAAATTAATGATCACAGCTTCGAGATAGAAAATAAATATACCCAATTACAATAAATACCTAAATATGATAAGGCAGTGATAGGTATATTGCAGCAAAACAATTAAACCTGATACTTGCTTCTGCAAATACTTACAGAATGTTGAGCTCTAATTACACGATGAGGCAAATGTCAGATTCAACTATTTTGCTGCATTACACTATGGCCCTATCATATTTATGAAGCTTTCGGGATTTGGCACCTTATCAAAAGTTTTCAAAAAAGTAAATTAAAGCTCATAATTACACAAACAATTACTATTGACAGTTTTGACTTCAATAAAAATAAAAACTATATACTTCAACACAATACCAATATAACATGAAATTGTTTTCACTAACACTACTTTTATTCAATTTATTAAATTTTGCATTATCTCATTTAACTAGCACAAAACACAATAGCTCTGTTAATCCAAAATTAAGCACATAGGTAATGTTACACATCTTAAAAATCAGAAACCAATAGTACCAAAATAATAGAATCAAAGCTTGAGTCTCAACGCTAATGCGTATAAGGTAAACATACCTAATTATTCTAGGGCTGTGATATATTGCAGAAAAATAATTACATCCGATGTTTGCTTCTGCGAATAGCTACAGAATGTCAAGCAGCGGTTAGACGACAAAGCAAGGAATAGATTTACTTATTTTTTGGCAATATATGACAGACCGATCATCATAATTTGGTGCCTTAAAAAAAGATAAAAAAAAATAAGCTCATAATTGAACAAACGAAAACTACCCATAGTTTTGATTAGAACAAAAAAAGTAAAAGAAAAACTATATAATTCCACACAATACCGATATAACATCTAATTGTTTTCATCCTTGCCACTCTTATACGTTTTATCAAACGTTTTGTGAACTCGTTTGGTGAGCACAAAACACAAAAGCTTAGTTAATCCGAAATCAAGCACATGGGTAATACTTTACATGTTAGTAATCAAAAACGTATAGCACCAAAATAAGAGAATCACAGGTAAACATACCTAATTATGATAGGGCTGTGGTATACTGCAGAAAAATAATTACATCTGATGTTTACTTCTGCGAATAGCTACAGAATGTTAAGCAGTGGTTAGACGACAAAGCAAGGATCAGATTTACTTATGTTTTGGCAATATATGACAGACGGATCATAATTTGGTGCCTTAAAAAAAGATTAAAAAAAATAAGCTCATAATTAAACAAACAAAAACTAGCCATAGTTTTGACTAGAATAAAAAAAAGAAAAACTATATACTTCAACATAATACGGATATAACACCTAATTGTTTTCATCCGCCCCTCCGCGACGGCAAAGGTACCCCGCAAGTCTCCCCCACGTCGTGCACCCAGGAGTCTCAACAAGCACAACCCAAAGCCCAAATGCCCGAGAAAAATCGACGCTTTTCGCGGGAACTAAGTTTACCGGTTTCCCGAAAAGTCCAGTCTACCCAAAAAGCGTTCTAAATTACAAAAATAGCGTCCTCTATAATTTCTCATATATACATATATATCTATATGTATATACAGAAGGGCTCCTTGGGCTGGGATTTCGGTCGCGGCAGGATGGCGTGCCGCTAGGCGATCCGCGCTCGACCCACTGGTACAGATGCACGACACACTACGCGCACGTAAAACCACCCGCCACTCCTTCACCGCCGATAAAACTATAGCAACTCGCGACTTGTATATCGAATTTTCGTGTTGGATTAAATAGGAGGTTTATTGGTTTGGGAAGGTTTTGTTGAGGTAAGGAAAAGTGGCGGTAAATAAGTGGTCAGTTGGGTTTTGTTGGGAACGAGAGGCCTCTGGGTCGACAGAAACGCCATTGCTATGTCAGGGGTTTGTAGGCTATAAACACATAGGTAAAATACGCGTTTAAAGTTTGATTAACGTACCTCGTTTATTATTGGGATTCCGTAAACGATCCCATCGCACTTTTATATCCTGATTTATTGTGTTCCGGTACGGGAAATTTTTCACAGTCGATACGAGTAAACATCTTGTAGCAACAGAAAAAAATGTCACAAGCTACTCAAACGGAAGAGTACGCGACGAGCGAAACGCTAGACTCACGGAGTCGTGCTACTAGGATAGTCTGTAGATATGTACTTGCGAGCACTTGACGAAACTTGGGGAGAAGTGCCGCGGTGGTAGCAACAACGCTGTTGGGAGGGCGCTCAAGCGCACGCGCAGTTTTAGTACATGGCGCTGACACCGATATACAAATATCGAGCGCCACTGTTCCACCATTTCGACCAAGGTCCCTAGATATAGAAACTCAAGTAGCGATAAGTGAGGCTACCGAGACTTATGCTGGATTTACAAACACGCGACAGCCCCCACTCCTCTGCTCTTCATTCATCGCAGCGACGTGTCGTTTTTAGTTCAATATAAGCTAAACGGCTCTGTTTCTGACCCTGGGCCCCTATTCTCGAGTTTTATCGTATGCGATATTTTGTGAAAGTTACTAGATTATCGCATGCCTCGTGAAAAATGTATTCTCGAGCGGTGATACGTCGGTCGTATACGATAATTACCGAATGCTTCGTATCGAGTGGGTAGTCGCATACGATATCTAGATCTCGTATACATTTTTCAATAATATCTTTTGCTTGCGGCCGTTTACTTTGTTTACAAACTTTGTTTTTCATAATCGTACGTACTAAATATATCACTAAAAAAATAGTAAATTATTAATTTACGGAACGACTGCTGACTAACGACTGAGAGACAATAATGAAGAATCAAAAACTTGAATTTTTTACTCTCGCCGTTCTTGAATCCGCGCATATCTGCACTGTAAAAAAAATCTACTTGAAATTTAATGTACCTTTACTGGAAGTTTATATGCATAAACTAGTATATTAAATTTCATATACAAGTGTAATAGAAAATTAATGTGTGGTACAGCACATTCAATAATTTTTCTTTAATTTTACAGCACAAATACTTGAATTTTAATAATTTGCTTTAATTTTACTGGAAAAGTACCTGAATTTTATACCACAATTGTATAATAAATTTATATTGATAAAATTCTTTTGATTTGTCAAGAAAATCCCATAGTGGGCAACCACTAAAACATTTGGTCGCCAAAGATTGACTCATGGACTTTTGCAGCAATAAAGCATCTGGTCACCATGAGACATGCATTTTCAGGCAGACCCTTTTTCCGCGAAGATTTTTTAAACGCAATATCTTTTGTTTGTACATGTATTGTGCATGAACAATATATGTTTCTAGAAAATTAATAGTTTTGCTTTATTAAAAAGCTTTCGTGTATGCACGTCAATAATACATAGTGTCACGTGCGATGCTCCGCTTGTAATTCAATTGGGTTAAATCGGTGTTTCCAATTTTGAGACATACTTGTAGACACATATCTTTGAAATAACCAAACCGAATCTCGCGGGTATTTGGAAGTCATAAAATCTGTATATTTGTTGGTCCTCGAGATTTCTTTAACATGATAGCCCATCGATTCCATGTGGCAACGATGTAAGTATATCGTATGCGAGAATTATCGAAGCCCTTATATCGCATAACAGTCGAGAATAGCATTTCGATCTCGTATACGAGATCGAATTTTTCGTATACGAGAAATTTCGATGACCGTATATCGTATACGAGATCGAACGAAATGCTATTCTCGACTGCCATGCGATAGGAGGGCTTCGATAATTCTCGCATACGATATACTTACATCGTTGGTAGGGTCTGATGTTCGCAAAACTGATCTTCGCAAAAATTATTTTTTGCGAAAAGTTCCTAGAATGAATGTCCCTATACATATTCCCTCAATCGCTCGGTAGATGGCGCTGCAAGCTTCGTCCTGTGACGCATGCGTCACTTTACCATTATCTTAACGCGGTTTATTCAAAGATTCGTATTGCAGAATAAAGCTATTGGTATAAATCGGCTAAATTAAATAGAATAATTATACCCCGAGAGATTCGAAATTAATAAATGGTTACTTATAATAATATGTTGCAATAATATTAGATATTTCTTAAAGGCAAAGAATGAATACAAAGACATGATTGTGTCGGCGTATGTATATTTAGTTATTATCTTTGTTATTGAAAAGACGTCGGGCGCATGTATGTTTATTTCAGAGTTTCGAGTTAATTAAATGTTTATCCCTAAGTCTAGCCATCGATAAGTGGAGTGGCGACGGCTGGCCCTTCTCTTATCGCGTCCGTGAGAAAATGCACGGAATAGAAAATGCTCCCTTGTTCGTATTGAACTCATGCGTGATTGGCTGTGAGAGCGTTGGGTAGAAGAGCCGTTGTGTGGTTCTTCTAGCCTAGACTCGAAAAATATTAAAAGAATAAAGCAGAACAATTTTAATACCGAAAGCGAACGGATCTCACTTTATTCTCTGACAATCCTTCCTGATTCACAAGGTGGGTTTTTACCCTTTATCAACTGGACCCAGGAAAGGACATCGTTGGATATAATTCAAATTCCCGCGAATCAAGACGCTCAGGCGTTACAGTCCGAACATCATTGAGCTTTTGCGGGAGCGCTAGCGCATATTTGAGTTATTTAAAATTCGCCGGCTGACCGTAGTTTGAGGAACTGATGACCGGACGGTATCTCATGGTCCAAGTGTACCACTGCGTTATTCTCCAGGTCTAACTTGACCGGACGATGTCTGTCGTGGTCCAGGTGTACTACGACGTTATCCTCGAGGTCTAGTTTGACCGGGCGGTGCGTCTTGTCGTCCACGAGTACCACGACTTTATCCTCCAGGTTTAACTTGACCGGACGGTGTCTGTCGTGCTCCAGGTGTACTACGACGTTATCCTCGAGGTCTAGTTTGACCGGGCGGTGCGTCTCGTCGTCCACGAGTACCACGACGTTATCCTCCAGGTCTAACTTGACCGGACGGTGTCTGTCGTGGTCCAGGTGTACTACAACCTTATCCTCGAGGTCTAGTTTCACCGGGCGGTGCGTCTCGTCGTCCACGAGTACCACGACGTTATCCTCCAGGTCTAACTTGACCGGACGGTGTCTGTCGTGGTCCAGGTGTACTACGACGTTATCCTCGAGGTCTAGTTTGACCGGGCGGTGCGTCTCGTCGTCCACGAGTACCACGACGTTATCCTCCAGGTCTAACTTGACCAGACGGTGTCTGTCGTGCTCCAGGTGTACTACGACCTTATCCTCGAGGTCTAGTTTGACCGGGCGGTGCATCTCGTCGCCCACGTGTACCACGACGTTATCCTCCAGGTCTAACTTGACCGGACGGTGTCTGTCGTGCTCCAGGTGTACTACGACGTTATCCTCGAGGTCTGGTATGACCGGGTGGTGCGTCTCGTCGTCCACTAGTACCAGGACGTTATCTTCCAGGTCTAAGTTAACCGGACGGTCACTCGTGGACGACGAGACGCACCGCCCGGTCAAACTAGACCTCGAGGATAACGTCGTAGTACACCTGGACCACGACAGACACCGTCCGGTCAAGTTAGACCTCGAGGATACCCACATAGCACCGAAATATTTCTAAAACATTCTCGAAATATTCCTTTGCAATGATGCAATATTGCGAAAATATTGTGACAGATGTTTAAAACATTTCTAAAATATTGTAGAAATCTTGCAATGTCCGCTCAAAACGTTGCAAATATAATATTTCAATAATATTACAGAGCAATATTGTGTTAATATTACATTTTTTGCCCAAGGCTAATTCGTAAGAAATTCTACCGTTTTTAATATAATTTTTGGATTGCGAGTTTTTAAGCAGTACCATTGGATGTCCTCGATAATAATATTATTTATTGAAAAAAAAAAAAAAAAAAAAAAAAAAAATCCCGTCCAGGAATCGAACTCACAACCTCACCTATGTAGTACATCCACGTCGAATTAACGATGGGTAATTTTAAAAAGCGATCCTGTTTCAAAAATATATAACAATATTAGAGTTTCATTAACTAAATTTGTTCCAGAGGGGAATGCGGTTGAAAGAAACGTAAATTCTCGCTTCAAAGACTTACATCTACCTACCTATCAAACCTATTTAACGACTTAATGTCTATCACGCTAACCACTAGACTATCGATTACTTGTACAAACGTTATACTTTTATTGCCCATGTGTTCTGTCAACAAAGACTGATGAATTAAAAAATAAAGATTGAGCAACCTTTTAGAAGATTTCTGGTGCGTAACAATCTTGTAAAAAAAATCGATTCATACCGTGCCGCGTTTTCCAATCAATTCTAATGAGGCTTCCAATTTCTGTCAGAATTTGTCCCCATTTCCAAATAATTATATGACGACTTCCCGATTGAATTTCAGTTTTTTCAAATCGAATGATACTCAATTGAACGAGGCAAATTTCTTTTTATCAACAAATTCAACTTTTTAAAACTAGTTTAGAAATTTCCACTTGAAACGTATTGGAATGTTGCAAAAAAGTTTCATTGTAATATTTGCAAAATCTAATCTGGAACCTTTTATTCGAAACTTTGTGAAATATTGTTGAAGAAATTGGATTGTTCGTTTCACAGGTAATGTTCAGAAATATTTAAAAAATGATTGGCAATTGTTTTACCTTTAACAATATTTCTGAACTTTAAGTTGACAATATTGCAATTAAATATTTGTGAATATTCGATTGGAAGCTTATGGTAATATTCCTGTGTAATGAAATATTCGAAATATTCCTGCAATATTTAGGCAATATTATGTGCTATGTGGGTAAGGTCGTAGTACACCTGGACCACGACAGACACCGTCCGGTCAAGTTAGACCTGGAGGATAACGTCGTGGTACTCGTGGACGACGAGACGCACCACCCGGTCAAACTAGACCTCGAGGATAACGTCGTAGTACACCTGGAGCACGACAGACACCGTCCGGTCAAGTTAGACCTGGAGGATAACGTCGTGGTACTCGTGGACGACGAGACGCACCGCCCGGTCAAACTAGACCTCGAGGATAACGTCGTAGTACACCTGGACCACGACAGACACCGTCCGGTCAAGTTAGACCTGGAGGATAACGTCGTGGTACTCGTGGACGACGAGACGCACCGCCCGGTCAAACTAGACCTTGAGGATAACGTCGTAGTATACCTGGACCACGACAGACATCGTCCGGTCAAGTTAGACCTGGAGAATAACGCAGTGGTACACTTGGACCATGAGATACCGTCCGGTCATCAGTTCCTCAAACTACGGTCAGCCGGCGAATTTTAAATAACTCAAATCTGCGCTGGCGCTCCCGCAAAAGCTCAATGATATTCGGACGAAGCTTGTAGCGCCATCTACCGAGCGATTGAGGGAATATGTATAGGGACATTCATTCTAGGAACTTTCCGCAAAAAATAATTTTTGCGAAGATCAGTTTTGCGAACGTCAGACCCTACCACATCGTTGCCACATAGCATGGATGGGCTATCCCGTTAAAGAAATTTCGAGGACCAATAAATATACAGATTTTATGACTTCCAAATACCCGCGAGATTCGGTTTGGTTATTTCAAAGATATGTGTCTATAAGTATGTCGCAAAATTGGAAACACCGATTTAACCCAATTGAATTACAAGCGGAGCATCGCACGTGATATTATGTATTATTGACGTGCATACACGACAGCTATTTGGTGAAGCAAAACTATTAATTTTCTAGAAATATTCATGGTTCATGCACAATACATGTACGAACCAAAGATATTGCAATAAAAAAATCTTTGCGGAAAAAGGTTCTGCCTGAAAATGCAAACGTCTCATGGTGACCAGATGCTTTATTGTTGTAAAAGTCCATGAGTTTTTACCAATCTCTGGCGACCAAATGTTTTATTGCACGTTGCCCACTGAGGGGTTTTCTTCACACTGTTTGAAAAGATTGGAAGTTTTTATGCATAAACTCGCTATCGAAATTTATTATATTGTGCTATAAAAATCATGTACTTATCCAGTCAAATTAAAGTAAATCATTGAATGTGCTGTATCATACGTTAATTTTCCATCACACTTGTATATTAAATTTAATATACTAGTTTATGCATAACAAGTTCCAGTAAAAGTACATTAAATTTCAAGTAGATTTTTTTTACAGTGCAGGTATGCGCGATCTCAAGAACGGCGAGAGTAAAAAAATTAAAGTTTTTTGATTCTTCATTATTTTCTCTCAGTCGTTAGTTAGCCGTCGTTCCGTAAATTAATAATTTACAATTTTTTAGTGATATATTTGGTACTTACGATTATGAAAAACAAACTTTGTAAACAAACTAAACGGCCGCAAGCAAGAGATAATATTGAAAAATGTATACGAGATCTTGATATCGTATGCGACTACCCACTCGATACGAAGTATTCGATAATTATCGTATACGACCGACGTATCACCGCTCGAGAATACAGTTTTGACGAGGCATGCGATAATCTAGTATCTTTCACAAAATATCGCATACGATAAAACTCGAGAATAGGGCCCCTGGCGCAGTTCCTGATGCGACTACTTTAGCATAGTTGGCTTCCTGCAACCAAGGTGTAGTTGACCGAAAATTTTAACGAATTCATTTTTTAATTATCAGAATCGATTGGTGGTGATTGGTGGCCTAATTAGAGCATTTGGTGGTCAGCCGTTTTTTTTAAATTAATTAATGAAAGTTAGACAGTGAAGTTAGTCGATATTTTTTTTTTTCTACGAATTTGATTTCCGAGACGATGAATCAATGCGTAATCGTTTGGTGGTCAAGAATATCACGATTAAAACATTTGGTGGTCACTACTTTTCGATACATACTAAAAAAATGAAGTTCCAGTCGATGGAACCGGATGCACGGATATGGACAAATGTTTATGGTCGGTAAAACAGATCATTCTGAACCGATTTTGCTTTAGGAAGTCTTAATCTAATAAAAGTATTAGATGTCCTTAAACGTACCCTAGCATTAAAGCTTGCATTAAACGCTGGGATTGGCTGAAAAATGGGTACTGCGGTAATACGCACGATATATTTCATAAAACGGATAACTCTTAAGGTTGTTGTGGGGTCTTGGGTTGTGGGGTGAGGCGGCGGGGCGACTAGGGGGCGCGCGGTGTGCGGAGCGGTTGGTGTGCGAGTTTAAAAAAATTAATAACTAAACAACTGTGCTGTCGATCGTCTTCCAAAGGTGCCAAACGTTAAAGCGATTATCGTTTAAGCTATAGCTGTTATAACGTAAATACGGCGAAATCGCCAGAACTCACTATAACAATAGTGCAATAGGTTGTAAAATTTGCGATTTTTTTTCTCCTAAACCGTGCTGTTCACCGTTCTAAAATTTCACCAGACTAATTTGCAAAGGGATAATGAATATTCGTGAAAATTTTCATGACAGTGGTAGCATGTTGACTTGGCCCCACAACAACCTTAACCGAAATTGATCGACAGGGTCCCACATAGCACATAATATTGCCTAAATATTGCAGGAATATTTCGAATATTTCATTACACAGGAATATTACCATAAGCTTCCAATCGAATATTCACAAATATTTAATTGCAATATTGTCAACTTAAAGTTCAGAAATATTGTTAAAGGTAAAACAATTGCCAATCATTTTAAAAATATTTCTGAACATTACCTGTGAAACAAACAATCCAATTTCTTCACCAATATTTCACAAACTTTCGAATAAAAGGTTCCAGATTAGATTTTGCAAATATTACAATGAAACTTTTTTGCAACATTCCAATACGTTTCAAGTGGAAATTTCTAAACTAGTTTTAAAAAGTTGAATTTGTTGATAAAAAGAAATTCGCCTCGTTCAATTGAGTATCATTCGATTTGAAAAAACTGAAATTCAATCGGGAAGTCGTCATATAATTATTTGGAAATGGGGACAAATTCTGACAGAAATTGGAAGCCTCATTAGAATTGATTGGAAAACGCGGCACGGTATGAATCGATTTTTTTTACAAGATTGTTATGCACCAGAAATCTTCTAAAAGGTTGCTCAATCTTTATTTTTTAATTCATCAGTCTTTGTTGACAGAACACATGGGCAATAAAAGTATAACGTTTGTACAAGTAATCGATAGTCTAGTGGTTAGGCATACGTCCAACTGTACACCTCCCAATTCTACACGGGAGTAGGTCTACACAAGAAGTGTGCACCGACAAACTGTCCACACTGACAACTTTACACACCATTAAATCTGCACCGAACACTGCGCACCGACAAATTATACTCATTGACAGATCTACAAAAGAGTCGAGCACTGATTAACTGTACACGAGGATAACATGGTACTTAACAACTCTGCACTGAACACTGTTCACTGAAAGCTTGACACGACGACAGAAGTGCGCAAAATGTATGCACCGAATATCTGTACACGTCGGGAGCTCTACACAGAACAACTCTGCACCGAAAACTTGACACGACGACAGAACTGCGCAAAATGTATGCACCGAATATCTGTACACGTCGGGAGTACTACACCGAACATCTTTGCACCGAAAACTGTACACCGCGCAATTGTAATGACTGTACACCAAATAGCTGTACATGACGAAATGTCGATACTAAAAACTCAACATCGCGAATTGTCGACACTAAAAACTCGACACGCCGAAAAGTCGACACTAAGAAACTGTACACCGAAAACTTGGCACTGAATAATAATGGTTTTTTTTTTCAAAAGTCCTTTTTCTTTTTTCCTTTATATTTTCTTGTTCTTGCTTTGGATATAAAAAAGTCTATTTCGTTCTATTGTGTATTGGTATTGATAGCGAAAAGTCGTTAGGAATTAACGATTGCTGATACTCAAACGCCAACGTGACTGTACTTATAACCAAAATCAGTAGCACACGGAGAAAACACTTAATTGCCACAGCGAATATATTTCGTTAATTCCTAATGACTTTTCGCTATCAATATCAATACACAATAGAACGAAATAGACTTTTTTTATATTCAAAGCAAGAACAAGAAAACCCAAAGGAAAAAAGAAAAAGGACTTTTGAAAAAAAAACCGTTATTATTCAGTGCCAAGTTTTCGGTGTACAGTTTCTTAGTGTCGAGTTTTTGTGTCGACAATTCGCGGTGTTGAGTTTTCAGTATCGACATTTCGTCGTGTACAGCTGTTTGATGTGCAGTCTTTACAGTTGCACGGTGCACAGTTTTCGGTGCAAAGATGTTCGGTGTAGTACTCCCAACGTGTACAGATATTCGGTGCATACAATTTGCGCAGTTCTCCCTGGCAAACCGTAGTGGTAACCGAAAATAACTGAAGTTAACCGACTTTTTAACCAAGGAAAGATAAGTCTTGAATAGCCCACTGTTTCACTAGCTTTAACCGACAATTTAACCGATTAAAAACGTTTCGTTCGGTTAAATTGTCAGTTAAAATCGGTTAAATTCACCAAATAAAATTGATTTTTTTACAATCGGTAAGAATGTCGGTTACAATCGGTTAATTCACCAGTAAAAATCGCTTAAAAAATAACAATTTCGGTTAAAAGATCAGTTAATCTGGGTGAAACAGAGGCTAATCGAGACTGGTTAAAACACCGGTTAAAAAGTCGGTGACACTGTTTGCCCGGGCTGTCGTCGTGTCAAGTTTTCGGTGAACAGTTTTCGGTGCAGAGTTATTAAGTGCCAAGTTATCCTCGTGTACAGTTAATTAGTGCTCAACTCTTGTGTAGATCTGTCAATGAGTACAATTTGTCGGTGCACAGTGTTCGGTGCAGATTTAATGGTGTGTAAAGTTTTCAGTGTGTACAGTTTGTCGGTGCACACTTCTTGTGTAGACCTACTCCCGTGTAGAATTGGGAGGTGTACAGTTGGACGTATGCCGTTTTCGCGGTTGTTACGACCGAATTCCGGTTTATTTTTTGCAAAAAACCACCCGGTTGTTAGACGGTGGGTTTTACGGTGAATCAGCTGGAACCGACACTTGTCAAGATTGCTAGGGTATGCACACAGAGGTCTATTGACATACGTTCTCTGTAATAAAACTCATATTTCTAAACCGATTTCATTCAACGAGGTCTTAAACGAAACGGAAATGTCCGCAGGTTATTGGTAGCGTAATTAAAATATTTGGTGATCATTCACTAAGGTACGACGAGCATCGAGCGCTGGGATTGACCGAGATATGCACACAGAGGTCTATTGATATACGTTTTCTTTAATAAAACTTCTATTTTTAAACCGACGTTGTTCAACGAGGTCTTAATCGAAGCAGAAATGTCCGCTGATTATTATTATGTTTTATTATTAGAAATTTTAATATAAATGACAAAAAAATTGAAATTTGTAGTGCATATTGCTCTACATTTCCCCTTCAGTCACTGTGCAGGGCGTTAAGACGAAATGTAATTCCTTCTATTTTATTTTTACGAATTACGAAATGCAAAGTCACTCATATGACTATTGTGTCAACCTTATTTTGTGCGAAATAAAGTCGGCTGTTCGTGTGACAGGACGTCCCGCAGAGCTCGTGGCAACGGGTAGTTATTGGGTTGCTGAATACGCATCTCACTCGCCGTTCAACATGGCCTCACCCGACATAAGTTGGCCCAAAGCGGTGAAAATATACCATTATTCGACCTGACACATCGGCGAGCGAATAGAGATTTGTACCGAAAAAGACGAATGCGAAGCCACGCGGTAATCGAAGACTTAATACAATAAAAATTCCCCTTGAATTACAATCTACTCCGTTCTATACATTTTCGGGAACCGTTTGAATTAAGCGCGTCGATTGCAAATCTCATCAAAATCCCATTCCGTCCACGAACGTTCTTGCTCCTGACTTATCCGTGTTGGTTGACAGATAACTTACCTACAGTCAAAATACGTGGCAGTCGATAACGCAAATTCCTATTTTCTTCAGCGGTACCTATAATTATCGGACGATGTCACTAAATGTCAAGTCTAAAGCGTTTGAACTCCATCAGAGCCGAAACGCATTTTGCAAATTAGGGCCCCTATTGCGAAGAAACTTTGTAACTACACAATAAACAACAAATAAATGTTTAAGGACCGTTTCTATTATACGATATATGTTGATATAAATTAGAATAATATTTCGTGGCTTAAAAGCTCGCAGTTAATTGTTAAAAACTGAAAGTATTATCCCTGTTGAAAAGGTCCAATAGATGCAGATAAAAAAAAATATATCTATCAGAATCGTATGTGTTTTTGTCCCTGCATTTGCATGAAATTTCCCATAGGATCCTCAAATTTGGCATTCGCTGCATATTCGGTTTTATCTGCTTTTCCTAGAGTCTCATAAAGTCTGATAACCATACAAACGATGTCTCCCTGAGCTTATACGCGATTGCATATAAAGTCCAGAGGCTTTCGAATCGCAATCAGATTCTATCAGCATATTCAGGTGCGACCAATTTCAAATCATACGTACTTGGTAGTTCCAGGTAGAGATTCGTCTATCTATGGGAATCTAGTAGTACTTGCCAGCACTGCGTAGTGGGGTCGCGTTCTGGAAATAATTCGCAATTTCCTATGAGAAAACATCGAGACGAGTGTCTTGTATTACATGGAAATACAAATGGAATCTTCACCTGTTTTAATAAGTGTTTTCAGAAAAGGTAGATATATGGAGAAGCTTAGTATTCTAATTTACTTGGATTTGCCGGAAAAAATTAATGGCAACTATGGGAAAATACTCGCATTCATATGGGTCGTAAAACTTGTATCCGTTTCAATCGTCTTTCAATCGGCACGCGCAACAGATGCGAATATTTTCTATTCGTATCTATATGCAACTTACGGATAGAATTTGTCCGATCCACTGGAACATATGTGCATTCGCAAGCGACGATTTATACGTTCGTACTGGTATTTATCGGTATTTTCGGAAATAAAGAGGCACGCTGTTCATATATGGAAATACGGGTAAAACTTGTATCGGTTTCAATCGCCTTCCAATCGGCACGAGCACCAGATGCGAATATTCTCTATCCGTATCTATATGCAACTTACGGATAGAATTTGTCCGATCCACTGGAAAATATGTGCATTCGCAAGCGACGATTTATACGTTCGTACTGGTATTTATCGGTATTTTCGGAAATAAAGAGGCACGCTGTTCATATATGGAAATACCGGTAAAACTTGTATCGGTTTCAATCACCTTCCAATCGGCACGAGCACCAGATGCGAATATTCTCTATCCGTATCTATATGCAACTTACGGATAGAATTTGTCCGATCCACTGGAACATATGTGCATTCGCAAGCGACGATTTATACGTTCGTACTGGTATTTATCGGTATTTTCGGAAATAAAGAGGCACGCTGTTCATATATGGAAATACGGGTAAAACTTGTATCGGTTGCAATCGCCTTTCAATCGGCACGAGCACCAGATGCGAATATTTTCTATCCGTATCTATATGCAACTTACGGATAGAATTTATCCGATTCACGGAAACATATGTGCATTCGCAAGCGACGATTTATACGTTCGTACTGGTATTTATCGGTATTTTCGAAAATAAAGAGGCACGCTGTTCATATATGGAAATACGGGTAAAACTTGTATCGGTTTCAATCGCCTTCCAATCGGCACGAGCACCAGATGCGAATATTCTCTATCCGTATCTATATGCAACTTACGAATAGAATTTGTCCGATCCACTGGAACATATGTGCATTCGCAAGCGACGATTTATACGTTCGTACTGGTATTTATCGGTATTTTCGGAAATAAAGAGGCACGCTGTTCATATATGGAAATACGGGTAAAACTTGTATCGGTTGCAATCGCCTTTCAATCGGCACGAGCACCAGATGCGAATATTTTCTATCCGTATCTATATGCAACTTACGGATAGAATTTATCCGATTCACGGAAACATATGTGCATTCGCAAGCGACGATTTATACGTTCGTACTGGTATTTATCGGTATTTTCGAAAATAAAGAGGCACGCTGTTCATATATGGAAATACGGGTAAAACTTGTATCGGTTTCAATCGCCTTCCAATCGGCACGAGCACCAGATGCGCATATTTTCTATCCGTATCTATATGCAACTTACGGATAGAATTTATCCGATCCACTGAAACATATATGCATTTGCAAGCGACGATTTATACATTCGTACTGGTATTTACCCGAATTTTCTGCAATAAAGGGGCACGCTGTTCATATATGGAAATACGGGTAAAACTTGTATCGGTTTCAATCACCTTCCAATCGGCACGAGCACCAGATGCGAATATTCTCTATCCGTATCTATATGCAACTTACGGATAGAATTTGTCCGATCCACTGGAACATATGTGCATTCGCAAGCGACGATTTATACGTTCGTACTGGTATTTATCGGTATTTTCGGAAATAAAGAGGCACGCTGTTCATATATGGAAATACGGGTAAAACTTGTATCGGTTGCAATCGCCTTTCAATCGGCACGAGCACCAGATGCGAATATTTTCTATCCGTATCTATATGCAACTTACGGATAGAATTTATCCGATTCACGGAAACATATGTGCATTCGCAAGCGACGATTTATACGTTCGTACTGGTATTTATCGGTATTTTCGAAAATAAAGAGGCACGCGGTACATATATGGAAATACGGGTAAAACTTGTATCGGTTTCAATCGCCATTCAATCGGCACGAGCAACAAGCGCGAATATTTTCTATCCGTATCTATGTGGAACTTACGGGCAGCATTTATCCGATCCACTGAAACATATGTGCATTTGCAAGCGACGATTTACACATTCGTATTGGTATTTATCGGTATTTTCTGCAATAAAGAGGCACGCTGTTCATATATGGAAATACGGGTAAAACTTGTATCGGTTTCAATCGCCTTTCAATCGGCACGAGCACCAGATGCGAATATTTTCTAATGGTATCTATATGCAACTTACGGATAGAATTTATCCGATCCACTGGAACATATGTCCATTTGCAAGCGACGATGTATACATTCGTACTGGTATTTATCGGTATTTTCTGCAATGAAGGGGCACGCCGTGTTTATATGGAAATACGGATAAAATGTAACGTAATTAGCGCATTAACACATGCGAATATTTTCCATGTTATTTGACAAATTTATTTGCATCTTATGGATGAAATACAACCGATCCACGGGAGCATACTTAAAAAAAACAACTTACATATGTCGTAGAAAACGGTGGTTATATTTTTAATAAATTCACGCCATCACTTTTCCAGATAATTCCTTTGATAAAAATGATAGATATCACTGATTTTTCTCATTATATTGCATTAATGATTTTTTTACAATGATACGTTTGTAAGTAAAATAATATATATTTGTTAATATATTTCCAGATGATCATAGTGTTTAACTAATTTATTTAAAAGATTAATCTTTCTGTAAGCTCACCGCTCGTTTTATTAAAGTAGACGATACCGACTTAAAATAAACATTCTAGTTAATTTTGACAGTTACTGTCCATCGGTTTCCGAGGAATATGTCGACGTATCTTTTTTTTCTTCCTCATCATCGCTTTCGTCCTCGGTTTCGTTTTCACCCGCGCTTTCACTTTCATCATCATCACTTCCATTTTTTTCCTCCTCGCTTTTATGTCCTTCCTTAGTCACGTCTCTTTCCTCGTCATTGCCTTCTTTTTTGTTCTCGGGTCCAGAGGACGTTGACTTCGCATCTCTTGCTGGTGCCACCTTCTTTTTGTCTGGAATTATAAATTTATATGTTCTTCATTCCTTTTTCTAATTCTATAGGGTCATTGACCTTGTTAGTAATGACGAAATGAAGAAATGAAATTAACATTCGTAAGTAATTTCCGGATATTTTTTTGTTAGCAGTCTGCAAAATTTTAACGGCTGGAACTTGAAAACCGCTTAAAAGCATGTGAAATAATGCATTCGGAATCGAGAACCCTGGTACGTTGTATCACCGAAGTGTTAACCGAAAATAACTGAAGTTAACCGACTTCTTAACCGAGAAAAGATAAGTCCCGATTAGCTCCCCATCTCACCAGCTTTAACCGACATTTTAACCGATTACAAACGTTTCGGTCGGTTTAATTGTCGGTTAAAATTGGTTGAATACACCAACCAGAATTGATTTTTTTTTTATTCGGTTAAAATGTCGGTTACAATCGGTTAATTTACCGATAAAAATGGCTTTAAAATATTAAAAAATCGGTCAATAGGTCAGTTAAACTAGCTGAAACATGGGCTAATTGAGACCGGTTAAAACATCGGTTAAAAGGTCGGTGACACAGCTTGCCAGGGAACTGTAAACAACTGTGCTCGTTGGTGTTGGCATGGACGGAAAAAGGAATGGTGTAATCGAAAAGTGAGGTAATATCCGGTCCAAGTTGAACATTGAGCTTTAACTATAAAAAAGAAATGAAAACTAGAAAGTTTTTTTTTATAAAGACCTCTGCCACAAAGTTAAAGACGAATTTTTTCATGCTTCAAAATCGAAACACGCAGAGATGGGAGAACAGCTGGTACACTAAGATTGAATTCCATAAAATTATTATACACTCACCGTTGACCTTCGTTTTCGGTGGGCGATTCATATCGCTAATTTTTCCCCGTATGTAGTTTAGGTATTCGCCTAATTCCACCTCGATTTCAGCGTCTGTATATTTCATGATCTTTCGGAGATAAAAGTCGAATATGCCTGCAAGTAATTTAAATTAAACTGGTAGATCGCTTTTGCTTCATGCTGTTGCTATATTAATAGTATATTAGTATCGCTAATGTAGGTTCAATTACTAAAATGAAACTAAATGTCTAAGTTCGATAACTTGAATTGATATGAAGTTTCAAGGAGTAATTTAGTTTGACTACTACAATTACTTTTGGAGGGAACGAAAATGCTTCATGCGGTAAGGTGCAGGAATATTCGAACCCCTCGTGGTCTCGTAGAAAATGGGGCAATATTCTCAAGAATATACAACACCGAGCTTGGCACACGTCGTAAAGTGTGACCATTGCTGAATTTTGATCGAGAATTAATCAAATTGAAAGTAAAACAATTGAAAAGAAACTATAGTCGAACAAAAATACTACTTTAGCTACGTTTTAATCGAATATGATGTTTTTTTTATAAAATTCTGACAAAATCATAGTATAAACAAGATAACGGCCAAATATTATGAAGCCTCGACCCGATGGATATAACACAAATTTGATATCGCGCATTTTATAAACAATTTTAGAGAAATATCAACTTTCGCAATTCCCAAAAATTGAATGTTGTAGAGCATGGTTAAAGATCTTAACTTTTGGAACTATATAAATTGTTTTACACCACGGCATGAAAAGAAAGATTTCCCGTGCGCTCCGCTTTCCACACCTTGTGAAGTAATAGTACATTACGATACGAGTGCGGAATAGTATATTACACTACAAGGGCAGAAAGTTTGAAATTCCTGCGCTGCGCATCATGTTGCGCAGTTCAGGGCTTTCAAACTTCTGCCCGTGTGGTGTATACTATTTTTCTTTATACCCGGTCGAAAGTACGATGTACTTGTCTCAAAACGCTGTCGCGGTTCTTGATAGATTCATGTTTTGATGCCTGCCCCGACATTTGCCGGCACGAGCGAAGCGAGTGCTGCTGGTCGGGGGGGCAGGCATCAAATAAAACAGAATAGCAAATATAATTATAGTTTTAAAAAAATATATATTCACTTATACAATTTTCTGTCTGTATTATTAAGTCTGCCTCTGCATCGAAATCTCATAATACTTCTTTCTCGTCCATCGATTCGTCGGTCGAGATCATTTTGATTAATATTTTCTTTAAAATACGCTTTGAGGTTATAAACAACTTAAACACGTATTAGTGACTAGTGACTGACGGCAGTCGGGGCAATCGCGGCAGTTTCCGTATCGGTGCGCATGAAACAAATTTTTGCTCCCGCTGTGACAGAGGGCGTGCGTGTAGTTCTACCAATGCGTAAATCTTAGACTTTCTGCTTCGAAATTGATGCCGGAGATACGTACTTTCGACCGAGGTATAAAGAAAAATCTTTTTCTCACGCGTGTTGCAATCACACAAGCTGAGAAAGAGGTTTTCCGCCGAGTATCGTATAAAATTTTATTTGACAAGGTCCGAAAATGAGGTTTGACGCACGCGAAGCGTGCGTGAAACCGCGTTTGACGCACGGAGTAGCATAAAAATGTATACTCTACTCGGCGGAAAAACGTTCCATCAGCTTGTGTGATTGTAGCACTCGCCTTCGGCTCGTGCTGCAAACTCACACTCGTGAGAAACTAGTTTTCCCGCCCTTGTGGCGTAATATACTATTTAATATTTTGTATCTATAACTCACAAAGCTTTCTCCATGGAGAAGCAATATGCAAATTCATTCGAATTCTTTTATACTTACTTCGGACAGCCAGACATTTTGTCGCATCCAGCGCTGGTTTCGGATTCGAACCCGTTCTCGGGCACCCGATACCAGTGACGCTGCTGTTCTTCAATGTGTCGAATCCAAACACAGCTACAGCAATATTTTTGACGAAGACTGCGTGAGTTTTGGCATTTTTTACCGCGTTGTCGAACGTTACTTTCGGTATCCATACATTTTCTCCGCAATGAATCTGAAAAGTATTTTGTTTTCTTTAATATTGTAAGTAATCCGTGAAACAATCGCTAGGGCCGAGTAAAAAAATTAGGTGTATGGAAAGGAACATGCACTATTGCGACTGACCAATAGCAAAACGTGACTTTCTCGTTATGAACCATATTACAATTGTTATTTGTCGATCACGTTTGTGAAATGATCTCGTAATTCAGTGCAGTTTTTGCGAATATCGACGGAAACGTAACGATTTTATGGCTTTTTTTTTTCAAATTTGTCTCAATTTCTCACCACGTCGAGGGTTCCTTCTTTCCGGATGAATCCCGGTGCCGGCGGTCTGCCGATGTCATCGAAGTTTTGCCCTTTTTCGGTGGTATTTTCGGCCTGTGCACCTATGAATACATTTTCACGCTCATACATTCATGTTACGTATATGTATCCACGGCCACATGCAAAATTTTCTATTCAGTTTTCGAAT
>OZ019968.1:16505466-16512966 GCA_963970395.1 Ephialtes manifestator | reverse complement strand
TAAAAATAATATGCTCCACAAAATTGAATGAATTATCAATAAAAAGCAGAAAACAAATTAATTATGTGGTCTTCGTAAAAAAAACTGATTAACATCACAATTGTTTATCATAATAGAAATTTGTTATTTTATGCCCAATTTAAAATAAGCTACTAAAAAGTTCATTGTTTTAGCTTCAAAACTCTATTCGATCCCTCTCTCTCTCTCTACGGTAGGTAGCACCAAAAAAATAAATGAGTGAATTTTAGATTGCGCCCATTTTCCAAAATAAATGCCATGAATGTATAATTCAAGAAAAAAAAATGCCACATATTAAAAAACTGCTTCATTTCGCTGTGGCAGGCTTGGAAAATTTAAACCGCTCTATATTGAAAACGACTCCAATAATCAAGCTGAAATTTGGTACGCTGGTACAGGATTAATGCCCCTTTCTATATAAAGATTTTCCAAAAAATTGAAAAAAAAATCAGATTTTATGAGGCTTTTAATTTTTCAAAAAATGGATGTTCTCTAGCTTTCGCAATTTTTCAGATAATGAGCGAAATAGTTCTTGACAAATGAAGCAATGAAAAATGAAGGTCGGTATTGAATTTGAGCAAAATCCATAAAGCGGTTCAGATTTTATGGAATTTTGAAATTAAAAAAAAATGTTTTTGTTCTGATTCAATTTAACTTCGACGAAACCTGCCCAAATATTCGGCAAGGTAAAATTAATATCCAGTTGTAGTAGATATCAAATTTGGTGAAGATCGGTGCAATCGTTCAGGTTTATATTTTATTTAATTTTTCCAAAAATGTATGTATGTCTCAAGCTGTCGCAATTTTTTAGCTAATGAGCTTAAATAGTTCTTGACAAATTAAACAATGAAAAAAGACTGTCGGTATTGAATTGGAGCGAAATCCATAAAGCGATTTAAATTTGATAGAATTTTGAATTTTTTAAAAGTTGCCGTAGATATCGAATTTGGAAACTATCGAATTGCAGGAACTCTGTATTTGAAATTTAATATACGTATATCTCTAAGTTATAAAAAAAAATGAACAGTAGAACCTTGCATATTGGGTCCTCACTATATTTCGCTTTTTACAAAGCGTCCTTTATGAGGAAGCCAAAATCGATTTAAAAATTTACTCATAGAGGTAGGTACTACTATGCATTCTTTTTTTTTCCGCAAAAAATACGCAGTCATTTTGGGTCCGATTCCATGATTCTCTATGGAATCGGATCTATCCATAGGCGACATGTCGCAAATGCCCTTAACAGGGGATGGTAAACGGGATCGAGAAAGATTGTTCATATATATAACTAAAAGAGCATAGAAAGGATTAAGTATTACGAACCTTTTTGATTTCCGAGTTCTGCTCCTTCGATGACGGTGTTTTTTTCTTCTTTTTTTTAAATTTCAATTGTTTTTTTGTTTCCACCATTGTATTTTCTTTTTCTTCTTCGTTTGCGTGATCCGTTTGGTCTTTTTCACCCTCCGCTACTTTTTCCTCATTGCCGCTCTCCTTTGCATCGTCTCGTTTTTCACTGGCGTTAATGTCTTCGCCGCTTTTTTCGCCGCTATTTTTCTCCTGCCGCTCCTCATCTGTCTCCATGACTGCGAGTTGTTGATTCCCTGAATTCTATGATAATCGAGAAACATTACAATTACATTATAGTAGCCTTGATTTATGTACAATGCCAGCTTAAGCGTTTGCCAAAAGGACGGCCAAGCGGAAAAAATCGTCTCATCCTGGCTCTGTGAGCACCATAGAAAGCGAGAGCTGACATTTACAACACATTGTTTCCGGAGACGGTATTATAACATTGAAATTATAGTTATTATAGTTTGGGATTTACTCCGTCCAACAATGATGGAAAACTGATTTAATTTTTCCTTTAGGTTTCGACAAAGGAATAGTTATGACGTTTCGAGATAGTCGAATGGAAAAATTCCACGGGGATTTCTCGATTGGATTACAACATCGTTGGTCAATATTTAACGAAAATCTTTTATAACTTTTCCTATTTGGAAAATCCTATTGAAAACTGTTTAAACTCACAAATCCCCAGTGAAACCGTATCGGTTTTTATCGACATGCATTAGGTTTTTTATGTCCGTGCTATTGGTTTAAATAGCGTTTTCTGAGGAGGGTCATTGAGTTCAAGAATTTGCAGGGACACAAGCATCAATTGTTGCTTGAAAACAGTATATCCTTGCAGTTGCAGTGTCGTGCCAAGCAGAATAATTTACAAGCCAAAGTTTTACATTTTTGCAAATAAAATGTAGATTGAGAGGAAGCGTGCGCACGTTTTTAGAAAGACGAAGAAATATCCACTATTTTGATCTTGTAAACAACACAATACACTGATAACATGGAATGGTAATTAGGGCGTCGTGAAGACGATGTTATTTTCGGCGCATACAATATCAAGTGAAGCATTGCCAGTCAAGTGGAGTAACAAACCTTTGACATTATGTGCCCATCACTTTTGGAAAGAAGCCAATGTATCTTTTTTGACCTGTGTTAAAATGAATCAGTTTGCGGTCAAACTGATCAACTTCAACCAGAATTTCCAAACCCTGCTGATCCTGTACTTCGAATAGGTGGTCCAAGATAACGTCTCCTTTCAAGTCAATTGGACTAATGATTAGTTCATTGCCATACAAATAACAAGTATCGTTGACAAGCAAGAAAATGTCAATTCTCATTATCTGTCCAGATTTCAGTTGAACTACTGTATCGTCTGTTCTCTTTGGCCGTTTGTAATCGGTACTGCGAAGCACGATTCCGTTATAAATGCAACGATTGAACTCTTCCACAGTTATATGGACGTCGTATAGATGATTCATCATCATATCGTGCCATTTTCTATCGGATCGACTTGGACCAATCAGCGTAACGCCATTGGCACTTTTTACACAATTCGCGAGTGACGGTGGTTGGAACAGCTTGCGGCAATAATCGCGGCATCCAGGGTCCGTCGACGTATTATCAATGTTCGCTACCAGCGCTTTTTTCTTCAAAAATTTGTTCGAGATTTGGCAAGATACTCCGTGGGGCGCATTAATATGACGTTTAATATAAAAAATACCATTCTCAAATGGAAAAGTGGAACACGCCCATAGAGGTCCACTTTGCTTCACGGCTGTACTTAGGTGCAGCAACGAATGCATGTTGAACGTCATAGCCATCTTCCCGTAATGTATCTCACATTCTCCAACGAATTTCAATAGATCGTATTCGCATCGCCGGATATCGTTCTCTGTGATCTCGTTTTTCATGAGCGTATATATACTACGAACAAACAAGAGGTATGATTGGAAGTATTTTTCCTTGAGTATACCTTGTAGGCATGGCACACTGTCGAACAATAACCACGACTCCCATTCAGAGGCTTTCCATTTAGCACTAATTTTCATCGGCCTCGCTAGTCTATGAATTTCTTGAGGTCGTTTTATTTTCGATCGACGATCGTCGATTTCAGCCCGATCGCGGGGCTGCAAATAATCGTCGGTTGACGTTCTATTCCACATCGTCCACATTTGTCGTGCTACCCCTAACAACACCCCGTGCATGTAATCAATGGGTAAACCCCAAACGCAATCGAAATGACGCCATCGCAGAAGTTCTGTACGACCTTTAACACCACGTACTGTTTTTTTTTTACAATGTTCATCTTCGAGCTCTTCAACGTCTTTACAATGACTTTCATGGGTTCTCAAATATGGGTCTGACTCTGTCAGTGGATACCGCATCGTTGAACCATCGTGGAATCCGAATGCGTAGCACCAGCTGCAACCGTAGTGTCCATTGAATTGCAAACGATTCTGCACAACTGGGCGAGCCACTGTATCCATGGGGAGTAAGAGAGAATAGATTTTGAAGTTTCTTTTTTTGCCCGTCGATTTTATTGTGCAGTTTACGCCGTTTGTCATCAAATCCTCTGTTTGATCTATGAACACCGATAAGTACATGTTCATAAATTCGGGTTTTGGCTCCTTCGAAGTCACAAACAAACCAGCGAGAATTATCGCTTGGGCTCGTTTACGAGGAGATAATTCATTTATGTGCAGTTGGATTGGCCAGAAACTGCGGTTTGAGCTTTCAAACATTGGAGCTCCGTCTGTATTGGCGTTAAAAGTCAATGCTCCTGGTGACAGTCTTTGAATATTTTTGTATAAAAGAGAGTCATATACATCACGGATTTTCCCGTCGTTCGGTGATTGTTTGATCTTTTCGATTGTCTCCAATAAATCTGATTGGATTGTACCGTCATTCAGTAACAGTTGTAATTGATATTTTATGTCAATAGACATGAAGTGATTGGGACCTTCTGTCATGAGATTGTATTCTACTTTACAATTCTCGCATACAACAGGATTCTTAATACCATTATCAGATAAAAATTGGGATGCTATAATTTGGTGACAACCTGGCGTCAGGCAAAAATAATGTGATTTCATTTTATCACGTGGGGGATTAAATGCTTTCGATCTGGCATAGTGAGTCGCATTCCACGATTCAAAGTCCGGACCAGCTAACAGCTTTACAAGATCGACTAAATCGTCTTCGTCTCTTCGCGTAATATTTTTTGCGACAGAATATGCCGTTATCATCAGCAAAACATCCGAAACTGTCTTATGAGCTTCTGGAAACATCATGGTGTTCCCGTTTATAGCATCTGTATTGAATCGATGATCAAACTCTTCGCCTGAACTTTCTTCACTCACTTCTGAAGTACTTGACACATCGTCGTTGCATGTGTCATTATCGTCGGATTGTCTACCATTACAAATTTCTTCATCTACTTCGTATGGATTTTCTACCATAGGCTCGACCTGAGACATACGTTCAGTATGACAGCGCTCCTGGGCATCGCATTCGACATTTTCATGAGATATATTCATGATTGAAGATGCATTCGACATTGCATCGCAATCAACACCGTCATTTTGCCAAGTATTTGTTCGCAAGTTACTAGACTCTGCCTGAACGTCCGGGAAAACGAAATAATTATCATTTGATGCTGATTCTTGAGAATTGGAGATATTGTACCCCGGTTCATTACTTCCTTCTGCAGCTGCCTCGTGGAGAGTACATGTAGAATTTTCTGCAAGGTTATCTCGACTTACTAGTAATACGGTTCTAGGATATTTGTGCAAAAGCTGGGGGCGGGGAGCGGCGGAAAGTGCTTCCCAAAACACATTGGTCAGTGAACCAGAAACAGATGGAGGCTATCGTTTATTGTCTTTTCACGGAAACCATACTGTAAATCGTTTTCAAATTTGGACAGAATATTTATTACAGCATGGTTTTTGCTCTGATACTTTTATTTCCAATGAAACTATGTATCTTTGAGCACAAAGCGTGCTCGAAAATTGCACGGTTAAAAAATCTTTAATAAAAAGCAAACGATTCTACTTGATTTCGACTACAAATAGGCGGAAGTTCATTACAATCAAAGAGAAATGCATCTTTGCACAAATATCCTTATGAGTTAGAGCTGGAATTGCTGCCAACCTGTCGTGTCATCTACGGTTTCCTGAGCCTTTTTGTACCATCGAACGCGTGTTCGCTTGCTAACTTTGAGAGGATCGTACGATGGCGAAAGAATCATTTTGTAAGTTTTCGGAGCTTTTTGGGAATCCATTTCGAACGGGGTAGAGGATTGGGGAAAGATTGACAATGTGATTATTGACCCTGTAATGTAATAGTTCAATTTTCATTTCCGCATAACCTCGCATATGCAAGGAATTATAGATGAGGTTCTCGGAATAATGCAAAAAAAAAAAAGAAACAGCTTTCTAATTCTTTTGCAATCTTATTTTTCCACAGAATCATGGGTGAAAGATGCCCCATTAGAAAATGCTCGATCCAATTTTTCTACGGAGTCAAAATTTCATACTTTTGCTTCCTCATAGAGGAAGCTTTGTTTTCATGAAAAAATTGTGTGCGTGCGTGCGTGCGTGCGTGCGTGCGTGCGTGCGTGCGTGCGTGCGTGCGTGCGTGCGTGCGTGCGTGCGTGCGTGCGTGCGTGCGTGCGTGCGTGCGTGCGTGCGTGCGTGCGTGCGTGCGTGCGTGCGTGCGTGCGTGCGTGCGTGCGTGCGTGCGTGCGTGCGTGCGTGCGTGCGTGCGTGCGTGCGTGCGTGCGTGCGTGCGTGCGTGCGTGCGTGCGTGCGTGCGTGCGTGCGTGCGTGCGTGCGTGCGTGCGTGCGTGCGTGCGTGCGTGCGTGCGTGCGTGCGTGCGTGCGTGCGTGCGTGCGTGCGTGCGTGCGTGCGTGCGTGCGTGCGTGCGTGCGTGCGTGCGTGCGTGCGTGCGTGCGTGCGTGCGTGCGTGCGTGCGTGCGTGCGTGCGTGCGTGCGTGCGTGCGTGCGTGCGTGCGTGCGTGTGTGTGTGTGTGTGTGTGTGTGTGTGTGTGTGTTGTGAAGGAATTTCCCTACTGGGACTCACAACCCCGGCTCTCCATCCTCAGCCACAACCACGCAACTCGAAACCCTAACAAAATTAACAAATCCCAAAAATACTAGATAGCCCGCATGGCTCAACAAATCTTAAATTACGCAACAAAAGAAAATAAAAGGACAGGTTAATCTCAGACCCCTCTCACCGACGGCTGGACGCCAGGTACCGAAATACCGCCGAATTGCTTCGACTTATATTGCCGTCGATAAGAAAGATCCCAATACGTGGTCGAGCGAGGAAGCGGTGAAAAGCCACAAGGCACGCGACTAACTCAGGCTCCGCGAGCTGATATATGGTAGAGGGGCTGGTCGAAATAAGTGAGGTGACAAACATGAAGATTCTGGGGGATTATTGGGTTTATTATAAATTTCCCGGGCTGCACTCGACGTTAGTCGAGGCGCAATTCGCTTATAATTTTGATGGACATTACTGAGAACAATAAGGTAACGTGGACTCGATATAAAATAAAGCAAAGGAGCGAAACGAATACGCGGAATAACGGAATCTCGGAAAGGTAGCTCCAAAGCGACACGTCGGTTTGAAATGCGGATTAGCCGTCAATCGTGGTCAAGAGAGCGACGTAATTAAAATAAGTAAGTAAGTCAATAACCGCAGTCCAAGAGACCTAAGTGAGACCGAACGATAGTTAACATTTACGTAGCGAGAATAGGAGATCATAGACCGCCGACTAAGAAGGGCAATACAATACCGACAAGAATAATCGCGAAATATAAAATAATGATAATCATGATAATAATAGTTCGGAGGTAGCCAAACGTGCAAAAGAAATGAAGGTTATACTAATAATAATCGCGAAATATAAAAGTACTGATAATAATAATAATCGATCGGAGGTAGCCTGAATCACCAAAGTAATTACATAATGTTGAAGATGGTCATCGCGAAAGGTAAAATAATAATAATAATGATACGATAACGGAGGTAGCATAACGAGCAAAGATATTAATGATATTCATAATGAGGATCGCGAAATATAAAAAAATAATGATAATAATAATGATAGATCCGAGGTAGCCAAAAGGTCAAAG
>OZ019968.1:16470466-16500466 GCA_963970395.1 Ephialtes manifestator | reverse complement strand
ATTAGCAAATGCAATCAAACATTTACAATAAAAAATGTTCAGAAATTTCAAACTAATATAGACTGCAATGTGCAAATATATCGGTTCAAAAACATTTTGGTTCAATAATCTTAAAAACTAAAACATCAAAATACCTTTCACAAAAGCAATGGCGGCCTGCCGCCAAACTCCTTCGTCGTTTACGTTGTAATTTTTGCTGGTGTCGACTGGCAGCGAGAAATTACGTATCGATTCTGTTTTGACAATTCGAAATTCGGTTTCGCCTTGAAATTTCACGCATGCAAACATGTCGAAACTAAAATAAAACAGTCAAGAGTAAAGTTCTTAAGCGTACCTGGGAAGCCGATTGTTTTCGCAATAGTTACATTGGATATAATATAAAATATAATCGTATCATATCCAAATACAACTGAGAAAAATAAATCGTGTTCGATACAACTGATTGAAAAAAAAGTCGGTGAATGGCAAGATTGAGAATAAAGAAAGACCTGACTCGAGATGCGAGCAGTAAACGTCACCGTTAATTTTACGGTAGTGAACATACTGTACGTTACCGCTTCCAAAATTACCACATCAGTCACAAAATCACATGGTCATGGTGATTTAAAATTTTAGAATTAAGGCGTGCGTGTCGCGTGTAGGCAGACTAAATACAATTATCGTCGAAACATCTGTGACTGAACGATAATAAACGCATTCCATAAACGTGCAAACAATGAATAAACAATTAATTATCTTGGAATACAGCATTTCATAATAATATATGAAACAGATATTTACGAGCTCTACACCTATCTAGTTGCGAATGATCCGTCATACTTTTTTGTGTAAATAGTTGGATTCACTATATTTTTGCGGTATATCTGACGTTAGATACTTGGTTCTTATCGGCCGTAACGGTGAAAATGTAAACATTGTCTCACCGCTCGTCGTCCGGACGAATTCATTTATTTTTCTCATAATTCTAATTTTCCCTTTAAGTTTAAAAAAATCAACGCAATGTTACGAATTTAAGATATGTTTTGATGGTTATCATCACGGGTATCCTCGAAAAGTTTCAGTGCAATTGATCATGTTGTTATAACATAACAACTTTCAATTTTTGTCAAAAAAGGCATTTTATATAGCATTGAAAACTTGCGAATTTCCTTTTTGGGAAGTAATAACGAATTCATTTTAGTGGGACAAAAGTATGCAAAGTAGCTCATTGCTCCCTCATTATTCGTTGCTTTTTACAAAGCTACTTCGACGAGGAAGTGTGTTAATCGATGTTGGCTTCTTCATAGAAAAAGCGACAAATGATGAGGTATGAAGTAATGTGCAAATTTCTACTTTGCATCATTCTGGTAAATAGATAAATAAAGACGACTGAGTATTATTTTGTTAAAATATTAAATTTCAGCTTGATATCTCAAGTTTTGCTAAAGTTAATGGGGTAAAGTTAATTTTTTTAATAATTCAAAATACCATAGAAATAACATTTTATACCGTTCATCACTAAGTTCTGCATAGCTGAATATTATTTTGTTTACCTATTACATTCGGGGCTGATATCTTATGTTTTGCCGATGTTAATGCGATACGGTTAAATTTTTTAATAAATGTAAATTCCATAAAATAAATTTTTTTAAATCGTTTGCCACTAAATTATATAATTATAATGACAGAATCTTATTAATTTATTTATTATTACTCCATTCACATACTAAGGTTGGGCCTGATACCGCAAAAACGATTTCGGAGAAGTTAATGCCAAAACGGCAATTATTAGAAAATTTAGAATTCCATAAAATCTGAACTATTCTAGCATTTCGAGCCAAACTAAATATGAAACAACATCGCGTGCATATGCTCTGATGAAAAACTATTTAGCATAATAGTCTAATTTTTACGGAATTTAGAGTGACCACGCGTTTTTATTTTAATTTTATTAAAAATGCTACAAAATCCAAAATTTCGCATTGATTTTGTCAGCAGTTGCAACGATTTAAGAGGAGCTGCTGCTCCAGTTGTGTCACAAATTGGAGGTCGATAGCTAGAATAGTTCTCGAGTTATTAGAGTTTGAATTTCTGAAGTTATATACGTTATACATACATACACGCACACATACACATATACGGCCATTTTTTCTAGATTATTTTTCTCGATGTTCTGGACCATTCCAGAACGAGTGTCCGCATATAAAAATCTCGGAACACAATAATCGGGGTTAGTGTAACTAAATCGGATTATTGTCCAAAATTGATGTTGAACTTATATTAATCGAAAACAGTTCACAATCTAAAAACGAAAATGTTTATTAAAAGTTCAAACTATTTTTTTCCTGCTAAAATAAATCTGTCGATACTTCCTAAAAAGAAATAACAGAAGTTTAGCGAAAACTTTTCGAGGATAATGTACGATAAATTTATGAAAACATATAAAAAATTCGTAACATCGCATTAAATTTTCGACCCGAATTCAAAATTAAAAACATAAAACTAATTTGAATGGAATCATCCGGACGGTAAGCGGTAAGACAATGTCTACATTTTTCAGCACGCACACGGTCGTGATTCTCACGCGTTAACCATAATAAGAATATCTTCTAATAAAATGGATACCGTTAATGCCAACAAGAACCTGTTAAAAGTTTAGCACCAAGGGTCGGACAACAAAGAAAAAAAGGATGCAAAGTAGCACTTGTAACCTTGCACATTGCTTCCTCATTATTTTTCGCTTCTTACAAAGCTACCTCTATGAGGAAGTATGTTATTCAATTTTTGGCTTCCTCATAGAGGAAGCTTTGTAAAACGCGAAAAATATTGAGGAAGCAATGTGCAAGGTTCTACTTTGCATCCTTGTTTTAATTAGATAAATATACATGTTGTGAATTCGTTTTTTCTATTTCGTTATTACGTTATTTCGTGATTATTAGCGCGTTTCCGAAAGTGAATGTATATTTTTTAAAATAATTCAACATTCCATAAAATCAAAAATTTCATACCGTTCGTCACTAAATTATACATATATAATGGCTGAATATTGTTTCATTTATATACAAAATTTGAACTCGCTATATTAAGTTTTGCAAAAGTTACAATAGAGCAATAATGTCAAGTTTTTGAAAAATTCAAAACATAAAATTTAACGGTTCAACCGATCTTAACCAAATTCAATAGCGATCACCGGCGTATGAAAGCTCAAATTCATACCAATTTTAAGATCAATATCTCGAAAATTGAAAGTTATCGCGTAAACAGACATTTTTCAAAAAATTAAAAAACGCGTAATAATTTAATGATGAAGTGGATTTTAACAAAAATCTGTATGAACGATGTGTGTGTCAAGCTGAAATTTGACACACACACACACACACATAGAGACATTTTTTCTAAATCCCTTTTCTCGACGTTTTGAACCATTCTGAGTGTACTGACATGAAAATCTCGAAAAAAAAATTTTCATGAAAACAAAGCTTCCTCTATGAGGAAGCAATCAATTTAGTTACCGATAGAGACTGGCAGGCACGCAGTGAATGGTGCTGTTAGAAACAGATAGAAGTTTGAAACACGAAAAATAAATTTGAGCACGTCAATGCGGATGAAATCCCATAGACTATTCAGTACAAAGTATCAGTCAACAGAGGAAACTGAATTCAGTTACCGATAGCGACTGGTAGGAACGCAATGGATAACACTGATGAGAACAGATAGGATTTTAAACACGTCGTCCTCGGAAAGAAAATCCAAAAATGTTAATACTATGAAACTATACATAATTAATAACTGGGGGCGTCTTGTTTTTTATTGGAAAAATATACTTTTAATGTATCGACAAATATTTTTTGTTAACTGATTTTCGGCATAGGTATTGTGGAAATTTAACCGCACAAAGATCGAAAAACTTTCATAACCGCGACAACATAGAGTCACCTCGAGCGGGCACACAATGTTGCTATTGACGCGCGAAACGTAAACACGCATCGGCCATCATACTCTCGCGGCGTTCGTTGTTCTCATTGTTGCATCATTTAATGTATTATTTGTTCAATAGTTCACATTTAATCATGTATTTAATCATGAAAGATCCGAAATTAAATTACGTTCTGCGAAACGTTGTTCAAAAATTGAATTATACAGTATACGTCATTGATACTGCCGAATGATATTCGCCAAAATTTGTTTTTCATTTTAACGAAAAGGAACTTTCACTTAACAATTAGTGTTTTTTTCTCACGCTGTTTGAAACAATAGTATCGAGAGACACGGCAGCCGCTCTGTTCCATATACGCGAAGAAAAAACAATTTTACGAGATAAATAGAAAAAACTCACCAGTGATCACTCGACGCACAATTAACTGTCACTAAACAATCGAAAGGTTGAAAGCAAACTGATTCGCGAGCGAATGTGCGAGCACGATTTCGAGCTCTACCCCCTCCCCGCTACGTAGCTTCAATCGATAACGGACGAAAATCTATAAGGATGTATCTGGATCTATCGGAGTATGTATGAGGATGAATGTGGAAACCGTTAATACCGATTAAATCCCATTGAATATTCGGTACAAAGTGTCGGACAACAAAGGAAACTAAATTCGGTTACCGATAGAGACTGGTAGAAACGCACCCTATGGTAAAAATTTAAAAAGTACTGATAGAAACCGATAGAAATGGACACAAACCGCATAAATCCAGATAGGATTCTATCAGGATCTATGCGGTTTTTGTCCATTTCTATCGGTTTCTATCAGTACTTTTTAAATTTTTACAATAGGGCAGTGGTTGATATCAATGAGAACAGATAAGAGCTTAAACACGTTGTTTTCGGGGAAAAAATCTGAAAACGATAATACTATGGAACTATATATAATTAATCACTGGGGAAGTCTTGTTTTCCATTGGTAAAAATATACTTTTAATGTATCGACAAATATTTTTCGGCATGGGTATTATGGAAATTAAACCGCACAAGAATCCAAAAACTTTTATAACCGCGACGGCATAGAGGTGACGAGCGGTCACACAATGTTGTCATCGATGCGGAAAACATAAACACGCGATCGCCCGTCATACTCTCGCGCCGTTCGTTGCTCTCATTATTGCATCATCAAATGTATTATTTGTTCAACAATTAAGATTTAATCATGAATTTAATCATGAATGATCCGAAATTAAATTACGTTCTGCGAAATGTTGTTCAAAAGAATTGAATTATACAGTATACGTAATTGATTCTGCCGAATGATATTCGCCAAAATTTTTAAATAATTTTAACAAAAAGGAACTTTTACTTAACAATTAGTGTTTTTTCCACACTTTTTGAAACAATGGTATCGAGAGACACGGTAGCCCTTCTATGCCAAAGGCGCGAAGAAAAAACAATTTTACGAGATAAATGGAAAAAACTTACCAGTAATTACTTGAGGCACGATAAATTGTCACTACACAATCGAAAGGTTGAGAGCTGATTCGCGAGCGAGTGTGCAAGCACGATTTCGAGATCTACCCCCTCACCGCTCCGTAGTTTTAATCGACAGCGGGCGAAAATCTATAAGGATGTATCTGGATCTATCGGAGAGTATCTATGGGGATCTATCGAAGATTATCCGTACGGGTCAAGAATCAGAAATGGCCGCTCACGTGGGAATCGAAAGTATTGACTTTCAGAGTCTGGACATATTTTTTCGAGTAATCATGTTCTGTAATAGAAGTGATTTTACGTAATTTTTTAACTTTTGAATAAATATTTCCACATGAACTGAGAAACTGTCAACCAACAATCGGCAATTTGTAATGAATGAATTGAGGCTTCCACATTACGCTATTTGACATCCAAAGATGTGTATCATTTTTTTATTCGTAAACATTGTTCCTGAAAATTATTTACAGTAACAAGAATTATAGAAAGAAGTCATATTTTTGAGGTTCCAATGGATGAAATAAATGACGTTGAAAGATACCTTCCCATATTTAGTGATATTCAGATGCTTGATTTTTATGTCATAAAGATACCTTCCCATATTTAGTGATATTCAGATGCTTGTTTTTTTTATGTCATTGCAAATATGTTATGAATGCTAGAAATCAATTCGGGTGATGTTTTCGTATTTTTTTCTTCGAAGTGGAAATAGACAACTCACCCAATTCTATTCTTTTCAACTGAATGGTCAAGAAATCCAGTTTCTGCAAATCACTCAGCCCGATGAAAAGAATTCTGGATGATGATGTATGTGAAGTGAATCTATTACTTAATAGGAAAGACACAGACAATTGTAGGATTGCAGTAATGGAAAGAAACGAATCATATTGGATGCCACTGCGAGAAAAAGGAAAATGGCTTTATTCTATCTTCATGGAGGAAGCCTGTAAAGTCGTTTGCCTTAACGGAGAAGGCAGTTTTCTTCTCAATGGAGTTGGAGTTATAAGTATACAATCTGGATGTAAAATGATAACACACTCAGTAACTTTAATTAACGAGGGTATGATCAGTCGTTCAGAAACTCGGATATATGTACCCAAAATCGAACTGAATCTTGATATCATATATAAGAAAGCTGCAAGCGACAAATTGGTGACTTTCGATGCGGCATCCTCAGAGGCGCTATCTAATTCAAAGGGTTCTCGGCTAGACGAATCGGCATCCGTGTCACTGTCCGAAATCATCAAAAAAGCAAATGAAATAAGTAGCAGAAATCTGATTATGAACAAGAACATAAATAGCGGGCACGTGATTATAGGCTTAGGAGCAATCGCTTCCATAGTGACTGTTATGATCATTTTATGCAAACACAGGTGGTTGATTTAGTTTGTTTCAAATTTCTTTCAAAGTCGTCAGAGCCGAACAGCCGAAACAAGGAACAGCGGATCGATTGTATCGACGAGTGTTTAGCGAAATTTTTTATTGTAAAAACGTCTGTGTACCGATTGACCCTCACTTTCAGATTCACCACTTATCGCGACGTTATATCATCTTGTTATCTTCATAACTAGGAACGGAAACTATCATTACGACTTTTCAAATCATTTTTCACCTTGAGCGAATTGAAACAAGAGAAGCATATAAAGGAATTCATGCCATGCTCGTCAAACTAAGTCCTCCCTCCGTACGTTGAGTCCCAGAATCGCGGTACTGTGTGATAAAAATCATGCTTTAGATTAATTAATACTTAATAAGGCTATACTTACCTGCGTTATACAGTTGTATTCAATAAAAATTTGTGAGAATTATATTTATGTTCTAATTCACGTTCAAACTACCGATATGTAGTCACATTTTTCGGTAACTTTCAGCGCCCCATAATAACATGCGCTTCGTTATATCCGCACCGAGTTCATTTGCGATTTGAGCCGATGATAACTTTTCATATATGGAAAAAATAGATCGGTTCTACTCAGTAGCGAACCAGACACCCACCACGCGGGTAACAGGGGTTGTAATCTTGCACGTCACTGGTTCCCCTATGAAATTGTGTTTAATATGAATTGCTGTAAGATGGATTGATTCTTTATAATAGAAACAACTTTACACTGGAACTATTCCGTGGGCCCGGTGGCCCATTGGTAAAAATTCATAAAATTTATAATTTTCGATAGATACAGCCAGGTTCCGGTATAAAAATATTGTCCAGCTTTGGCAAATACAGTTAAGCTCCGGTAAGAAATTATCAACCGATTTCGGTAAAAACAGATGAGCTCTGGCATACAACTATTGTATAACGTCAGTAAATGCAGATAAGTTCCGGTACATCTCAAAATATTGATCAACTTAAGTACATACAGATAGGTTCCAGTATGTCTGTAAAGATTGATTGTCTTTGGTCAATACAGATAGGTTCTGGTATGAAATTATAGTTAAACGTTGGTAAATACGAATAAGTTCCGGTGAGAAATTATTGATCAACCTTTGTAAATACGGATAGGTGCTGGTGTGTCCAAAAAGATTGATTTACTTTGGTAGGTGCGGATAACTTCGGGCTTATGGTGATTGATGAACTTTAGCAAACGCGGATAGCTTCGAATACGATGCTCGGCTACCCGTTTGGATCTACGAATACTTACGGATAACGAGTATCCTTGCATATACATTCTCGAAGGTACAAATCTTATTTAAACCGATAAAACCTTCACTCGTATTCTCTAGTAGATTGCCTTCACGTTTTGGCTTTTCTAGTGAAAAAAAAGCAGATAGGTTCTGGTATGGAACTATTTTATAACGTTGCAATATACAGATAACTTCCAGTAAGAAATGTTTCATCCACTGTGGGACATACAGATAGGATCTGGTATGGAATTATGGCGCAAAGTTGGCAAATACAAATAAGTGCCAGTAAGAAATTCTTAATCAACTGTGGCAAATACCGGTAGATCCTGGATGTATGTACAGATTGATAAACTTTGGTAAATGCGGATAGTTTCGGGCTTACAATGATTGATGAATTTTGGTAAATGCGTATAGCTTCGAATAAAACGGTACTTGGCTACCCGTTTAGATCTACAAATACTTACGGATAACGAGTATCCTTGCATATATATTCTCGAAGGTGTAAATCTTATTTAAACCGATAAAACCTTCATTCGTATTCTCCAGTAGATTGCATTCACGTTTTGGCTTTTCTAGTGAAAAAAATGCAGATAGGTTCTGGTATGGAACTATTGTATAACGTTGCAACATACAGATAACTTCAAGTAAGAAATGTTTCATCCACTGTGGGACATACAGATAGGATCTGGTATGGAATTATGGCGCAGTTGGCAAATACAAATAAGTACCAGTAAGAAATTCTTAATCAACTGTGGCAAATACCGGTAGATCCCGGATGTATATACAGATTGATAAACTTTGGTAAATGCGGATAGTTTCGGGCTTACAATGATTGATGAACTTTGGTAAATGCGGATAGCTTCGAATAAAACGGTACTTGGCTACCCGTTTCGATCTACAAATACTTACAGATAACGAGTATCCTTGCATAAATGTTCTCGAGAAGAGAAATCTGGTTCAAACCTATACAAGCTTTACTTGTATTTTCCAGAGATCGGGGGCTCGTTAATTTAATGTCTGACAAGAGAAAGTACAGATTGGTTCAGACGTCGGTCCATGAATTTATTTTGCAAAAGCTCATGCATTCTGTAGTTAACCGATTACGCTCGTAGTGTTATAAGTTTGGAAATACCCATACGAACTGTCGAGGACTCACAATCAATGTATTGTAAAATCCTTATTGAAACTGCATCAGCATCGGCCATACATTCCTCGGACAACAAAGTACCCGAAAATGCCATTAACTCCTCATACAAGTTAAGAACATCTACTGGAAACGTGTGTGTTTTTGTCCCTGCATTTACATATATGTCATATGGAACTTATGGGGTCGATATTCTGCATTCACTCATAACATCGTATAAAAAAAAGCCATACGATTGACATTTCCCTCATAACTACTGATATAGAATCATTATGGATATTTCTCATTGACAGAGGTGCACTTCTCAATCAGACTTTTCCAGTTAAAACGCATGAGATTACAAGCAACGCAAATACCGATAGATAAAACCTTTCAACTATTATAAGAAAATCCTTATTGATTCCCATAGTTGTGGATGTAAACGAACAAAACGGACTGAATCCGATATATTCCGCACATGGACTTACGAGTATGATCCATAAATCAGGAAAACACTATGAATTCCGATAATACGCTATTCGCTCTTTCGTATAGAAACCGTATTCCCATACAAACCCATACTTACGTGTTGATCCATACTGACCATCTAAACTGTAATATTTCAAGTTCCGATAGACCGTATAAGATCCGATAGATTCTGTATGGGAAGCTATGAGATTCTATCGGACCTTTTCAAGAGGGATATAAACTGAGTTCAGTATTCTAGCATGCTAGCTTGATATCCAAAAATGAATGGAAAAATCTATTTTATTAATTTTTTTCGTATTTCAGGTAAAGTATCAGAATCAATGGATATTTTGTATTGGATTTCAATACCAAAACAGTTCCCATTCGGTACTGATGGGAATATTAAAGAAGCGTTTGAATCGGAATCAATTGGTCACTACAATTTTTTGTTTGTATAATAACTGGATCCTATACGTGTAAGCCCTTGAGATATTGCGGTGGTCTGTATCGACGCAGTTTCCATAACACGTCAATCGGATTGAAGCAGGCTTTATGCGATTGACTACTGCACATTTCATTCGGTGCCTATAGTATATATTGCGGCCTATTCCAATGGGAATTTATACTACCGTTCGGTAAATTCATAAATCGGTATGAATACGATGTTACAGGTGAATTCTGGTTTCATTTCATTTTTTTATTAATTCATTAAATATTGCAAAAACCTGGCTGTAAAATTATAATGACGTTATGATGATATTATTTGTTGAATAAGATTAGTATGCAAACAAAAAAAAAAGTTCTTTGTCCACGGATACATGACTTAGATACGTTCCTTTTATGGGCAAACGGGGTTTGAACTGTCTATCTTAGAATTACCTACCAACACCTAACTACCTAACAGGGTGTCGCTACCGACTACGCTATTGACTACTTGTGAATTGCAGCGAATAAAACTGAGTTATCAGCTACCATACTATCTATCGACTTTGCTAGATTTCATAAGCTAAGTCGTTGACGACGTGATTTTGGAAGTTTTATCAATTCTTTTCTGTTAATCGGAATCAATTGGGATTAACACACATTAAAAATATAATTAGAGTTTAATATCTACCAATAGGTATGGAAATGCCGGTACCCATTATCCTTTGTAGTAGAGTTTGGATAGAAAGGAATAGGAAATTGGGTATGGTTCTTTAATTGGTCCTTGTCGATCACTCTATAGTTTTCAGTGTCCAGGTCGACCGCTTCATAGTTTTCAGTGTCCAGGTCGATCGCCTCATAGTTTTCAGTGTCCAGGTCGATCGCTTCATGCCGGGTCGAATTCTGTTCGGCCAAGTTGTGCTGTGTCGAGTTTTATCGGGCCGAGTTGTATCGGGCCAAGTTTTCGCGGGTCGAGTTGTGGTGTGTCGAGTTGTACCAGGTCGAGTTCTGCTGTGTCAAGTTTTATTGGACCAAGTTATTGTCGAGGCGACTTTTGCTGTGTCGAGTTGCGTCTGGTCGAGCTCTGGGCGATTCAGTTGCGCTGTAACGAGATTTTAAAAAAATTAGAAAGGATTCGACCATTTATAAATAAAAATATTTCAAATTGAAATATGCCTTTTTTAACATGGTCTCAAATGGCAGTCGTAGTTAGCTCGCACTTTATAGGTGAATTTTATATGCTAATAGAGAAGATGAATTAAAAGTAATGATTTCAAATGCTAGACTAAATTCTTACAAAGCATTAAGGGGGGGGGGGGGGAGTCAGGTCAAAAATTTAAAAAAATCGATTATTATTTTTTCTGTGAAAACATTCATTTCCATGTAATCTATCTATTAGTAAAGTTATAAGCGGGAATTCGCAAAAATGGCTAAGTTTCTACGGTACCATTCATATTTAATTTTCTCAAAAGTCGTAAAAATTACCAGAATATTATTTGTTTGTTTATTTATACGGATTTCTCCTTAACATATTTCAATTATAACCTTTTTCTTAACATTTTCCTTATAAAAAATTATTATTATTATTATTATTATTATTTTTTTGAATTTACAATTTTTAACTTAGAATACTTTCTACTACATAGTATGAATAATTAACACTTATAATTAAATTTACTCAAATTTTAGAATCGTCTCCCTCGCGTTCTTCTGGAAACAGCTGAAAGGCAGACCAGTAAATTGTAGCCCAGAGTTTGCATTCCCCATTCTATGTAACCGTGATACCGTTGAGTTTTCGGAAAAAACCGACGAATGGTGACATTCATGAAAAATTACCGAGTTCGCATTTCTTAACCCGCGACTCGGAACGCGCAATGAGATCAGTTCCAGTAGGGGTGCACAGTAGGGCTGTTCAAAAAAACATAATTTTCTTATAATCGATTGCTACTGAAATGCTGTATTGATTACCACAAAAAAAATGTTTTCCCGAAAGCTGGGAGCTGTGCGATGATATCAAGTACTGCCGCATAAAGGCCAAAATTCATTAAAAACGGCGATTTTTAGAAATTTTTTTTTTTACTTGGTGAAGCGCTCATGGAGATTGTGGTTGCTTTCGATAGACTATGAAATAGTGTAAAGGCAGAAACATGTTCGATAATGTTTAGTACTGCCGCATCGACATTGAAGTTAACAAAATAAAAAATGAAATCCTTTAAAACATTGAAATATTCATCTGCTCATCGACTATTTCGCGCGTTTTCAAATGAAAAAATGGCTCATGAAACGGGAGTCCTGTATCATACCATTCAGAACTTTAAACAGGTAGCAAATCAGCAAATACCCTCAAGGACGACAGTGTTGGGATGTTACCAAGCACTGCCACCTCTAAGTAATCGTGTTCATCGTATGCCATCGTTCTCCCAAACCGAAACGCAATATATCTTAAGAACTTGTGTTGAACCGATTCTAATTTATTTGCATGGATTTCAAAGCTCGGTGACCAGATAGTTGACGCATATGTAAGTTTCGATCTGACAAAAGATAGATATAGGGTACGAACGGTCGATAACGATGTGAAGTCCAATATAAAGCGCTTTACAAATCCTAAAACTTTCATTGATTGGTTTGTCGTCCAATCAACGTATTGTACGAATGTTAATCGACTGTCGAATATAACCCCTAAGTCTTTAATAAATGGTACCCTCTCGAGTTCATTTTTCATTTTTCATTATATTTGAATTTTTAATTATTTTATTTATTTATTGTTGTTATATGCAGACATTATGGCTGATTTTTTGTTCACACAAAATAATTAAGGGTGTTGAAAAAAAAAAATCAAATTTTTTTTTTTCTCTTCGGCAGTTTCGTTTAGTTAAGTATAACCTCTGAACCTGCAAAATGTTAGACTTGAAGCCGAAAAAATGGCCGATTTCTGCAATATACCTGTTTTTTAATAATTTTTTTCTATTCTATATAATAAAAAGTATATTACGTATGTGTAAATAAATTTTTATTTGTTTACCATGTTTTAAACCAGTTAGCGAAACGCGATACAAATGACGCGATGACAGTGTGATGTCTTCAACGCAACACGTAACACTTACATTATATTCGAATTCGCGCGAATAATGGGACATGCGCTGTGACATCTTAACGCGTATCGCATGCGCAGCGTGTTACTGCCCCGAGAAGTTACTTCTGCTACACGCGAGACGCATAACCTCGAATTGATGTTTTTATTTTTCGTTCATATTATGTTATTAGTTTGGTTCCTTTGGCCATTTATGGTTTTTTTTCAATCAATAGTGTTTAAAACAGAATCAACAATCATCAGAAGTGATCAGATATATATAATTTGTTATGAAGTGATGATTTAATGTTTGTGCAGCACATTTGTGAATGTGTCAACACCGGATAAATTTTCAGTGATGTTGTCAATAAAAGTGATCATCCCGATATTATTTACAGGTTTTTTTTTTTCAAATTAGGCATTCATTTACTTATTTATTTGTAAAAAAAAAACATTTATTAATAACATTATTAATAATATTCTGTAATCTGACTTGCAAATATTTTTATTTTGTTCATTAAAGGTACTAAAGTGCCCCAAAGGTGAAAACAGCATAAACATTTTTATTTGAGTGGTAAGCTTTAGATGCCATTTACCGAAACTTGGTTTTCAACCTATTCTGCGTGTGATTCAGACCAAACTGCTAGGCAGATTGGGCTGGTTGACATCTCATTTTCTTCTCCATGAAAAGATACACCGGCTAAATGGAGCCAAAGTTAATAAAAGGTAATATTTTTCAAGTGACATAATTATTACTAAATAAATTTTATGCTATTTTCTAAATCAATTATTAACTTTGCTTTCAGAATGAAAAAAAAATATTTTGCTCCATTTAGCCGGTGTATCTTTTTATGAAGAAGAAAATGAGACATCAACTAGCCCAATCTGCCTAGCAGTTTGGTCTGAATCACGCACAGAGTGGAAAACCTAAGACCTTTGCTTAAGATAATATGGAAAGGCATACCCAAGTCAGATGGCAGTAAAAAATCCTTTCATCGAGTACCAACAATATAGTTCATTGATCATTTTTATACGCAAGAGAATTTGGATGATATTGAATTTACAAATTTAATTATTTTGACCTGACTCCCTCCCCTTAAAAGTTTTAAAAAATCGTCTATAACCACAGTAACACAGTCAAAAATAGTGTTCAACTAATTACGTTTGTGAAATTTTCAATCTCAATTGAAGAGATTTGGCAACGCCGCATATTCTGATCGGAAATAGCGGACTAGCAGAACGGACTCGTCTACGGTGTCAATTTCAAAAGTTAATTTTCGTATTTCGTGGGATTAAAGCTTCTTCTTAGCAAATATAACGTAAAACAACTCCGGAATCCTGGAAATTTGCATTTTTTGAGACTTAACACAAGCTGATCAACGCTCGATTGTAATTATATGACTGCTTTGTTGTCAATAAGTAGTTATAAACATATAAATTTTTGAGATTTAAACACGCGCTGAAACTAAACTCAGCGATACCAACCAGAACATATGTGCGACGTTGCCACGGGCACGGTCTTACATACAGGTCTTGAAACTCCCTCAGAATTCTGTGGTGGGGGTATGGTCGCTTAGTGAGGTTGAATTTAGTTTTCAGTATAGCTGCAACTCGTCGCCGTCATCGGGCTCGCAATTACACTTAACCTTAAAATCCGGAGTTTGTTTTGCTCACAGTTTTTCGTTGATAGTTTAAAAAAAATAACAACGTGGTGTGTGGCGCCGAATTGCAGGACCGGCAGTAGAACCGAGAAAAAGTATTCTGTGTTTCGTGTGACGAGAGACGTGGCTCAGTTAAAAAATGGTATTTTCAAACTTTTACAGTTTAAAAAACGTGTAAGTGGAGGTGCAGTGGAGACCATGTGTGAGAGTGAGACAGCAAGATACCCTCTGCCCTTCCACGTCCCTCGCCAAGATGCAAAACTGTGACGCATGCGTCACTTTACCATTATCTTAACGCGGTTTATTCAAAGATTCGTATTGCAGAATAAAGCTATTGGTATAAATCGGCTAAATTAAATAGAATAATTATACCCCGAGAGATTCGAAATTAATAAATGGTGACTTATAATAATATGTTGCAATAATATTAGATATTTCTTAAAGGCAAAGAATGAATACAAAGACATGATTGTGTCGGCGTATGTATATTTAGTTATTATCTTTGTTATTGAAAAGACGTCGGGCGCATGTATGTTTATTTCAGAGTTTCGAGTTTATATAAATGTTTATCCCTAAGTCTAGCCTTCGATAAGTGGAGTCTTGACTGCTGACCCTTCTCTTATCGCGTCCGTGAGAAAATGCACGGAATAGAAAATGCTGCCTTGTTCTTATTGAACTCGTGCATGATTGGCTGCGAGAGCGTTGGGTAGGAGAGCCGTTGTGTGGTTCTTCTAGCCTAGACTCAAAAAATCTTCAAAGAATAAAGTAGAACAATTTTAATACCAAAAGCGAACGGATCTCACTTTATTCTCTGACAATCCTTCCTGATTCACAAGGTAGGTTTTTACCCTTTATCAACTGGACCCAGGAAAGGACATCGTTGGATATAATTCAAATTCCCGCGAATCAAGACGCTCAGGCGTTACAATTTATTTTTGGTGGCAGCGGTGGGATGCCGCAAAACAACGTACGTTATTGTGAAAAGTATTAAGTTTTAAGTGTTGTGAAATAACGTTTAAAAAACTGTAAAGTGCGGTTATTGAACTTGCGAATCTTGAAGTGATTAATAATAGTGATTCGAAACGACAAACGCGAATTTGTGTTTGATTAATTACGATAATTTATATGGTGTTTGAAGACTGGTGTGAGTGAAATTGTTTATGAAGTTAAATTATGTAAAAAGTTAAATTGGTGGAGAACATTATTGCTAACGAACTGTAAAAAGTGAAATTAATATAAATACTATATAACTTTGTATAAGTGCCAGTTTTATTTATGTAAATCGGATAATTAGATTACTTTTCTGATCTGCTCATGTTCACGGGGTGAACTGAGTAGCTTTGTGACTTGAGTGGAGACGAAGAGTGATTACCGAGTATGAAATAGTGGAATTTGGAGTTTTGTTGAAAACTTACAATCGAACTGTTAAATTTCTGTGTAATTCAATCAAACGCTGAACATAAACGTCGCGATCCTCCTTCAGGGTTTTGCCGTGGTTTTTCACCCGGAGGCCGAGGGTATATAATCAAAATATATACCAGGATCGTACACGGTGATAAGAGGGACCACGGAGAAATCTTCCCCAATTGACCGTAGACGCAACGAAGAACGCAGGCGGCTGGAGGACCAGTCGACACAGAGGTCTATTAACCTAGCACCCCCACCAAGTCCAAAAAATTTGGAAATATTTTGGAATTATAGGCTTTTTATGGGCTCTCCAATCCCGCAAAAAAAAAATTTTGGGCTCTTTTTAGTTAGTAGAAAAATGAAATTTAAAAATGGGGTGCCAGCTTGCCATTAAGCTGGCGCCAACTTTTTTTGTAATCGACATAATCTTATTTTTTTGGTCTCATATTTATGGGCTTTTTATGGGCTCTTTAAGTATGTTGGTTGCATCCCCGTGAGCAACACCCCTAAAGATGTACAGGTTTTAAAAAAAAATTGAAAAACTATAGATTTATTTTTTTAGTACAATCTGGGCACGATAATTATAGGATATTTATGGGCTCCCCACTCCCGCAAAAAAAAAAATTTAAGCTCTTTTCAGTTAGTAAAAAAATGAATTTTAAATATGCGGGGTCGCCAGCTTGCCATTAAGCTGTCGCTAACTTTTTTTCTAATCGACATAAACTTATTTTTTTGGTCCCATATTTATGGGCCTTTTATGGGCTCTTTAAGTATGTTGATTGCATCCTCGTGAGAAACACCCCTAAAGATGTACAGGTTTTTTAAAAAATTAAAAAATTATAGATTTATTTTTTTAGTACAATCTGGGCACGATAATTATGGGCTATTTATGGGCTCACCAACGCACCTTAGAACAATATTATTTTACGAACCCTTTTCCGTAAAAACTACCCTTGTGCACCCCCACCACATCCAAAAAAAGTAAAAAAAAAAAGTCCAAAAAATCGGAAATATTTTGAAATTATGGGCTTTTTATGGGCTCCCCACTCCCGCAAAAAAAAATTTTGGGCTCTTTTCAGTTAGTAGAAAAATGGATTTTAAATATGGGGTCGCCAGCTTGCCATTAAGCTGGCGCTAACTTTTTTTCTAATCGACATAAACTTATTTTTTTGGTCCCATATTTATGGGCTTTTTATGGGCTCTTTAGGTATGGTTGCATCCCCGTGAGAAACACCCCTAAAGAAGTATAGGTTTTTAAAAAAATTGAAAAACTATAGATTTACTTTTTTTAGTACAATCTGGGCACGATAATTATAGGCTATTTATGGGCTCACCAACGCCCCAGAGCACAATAATATTTTACCAACCTCTTTCCGTAAAAACTACCCTTGTGCACCCCCACCACATCCAAAAAAAGTCCAAAAAATTTGGAAATATTTTGAAATTATAGGCTTTTTATGGGCTCCCCACTCCCGCAAAAAAAAAAATTTAGGCTCTTTTCAGTTAGTAAAAAAATGAATTTTAAATATGCGGGGTCGCCAGCTTGCCATTAAGCTGGCACTAACTTTTTTCTAATCGACATAAACTTATTTTTTTGGTCCCATATTTATGGGCTTTTTATGGGCTCTTCAAGTATGTTGGTTGCATCCCCGTGCGAAACACCCCTAAAGATGTATAGGTTTTTAAAAAAACTGAAAAACTATAGATTTTTTTTTTTAGTACAATCTGGGCACGATAATTATAGGCTATTTATGGGCTCACCAACACACATTAGAACAATATTATTTTACCAACCCCTTTCCGTAAAAACTACCCTTGTGCACCCCCACCACATCCAAAAAAAGTCCAAAAAAAGTCCAAAAAATTTGGAAATATTTTGAACTTATAGGCTTTTTATGGGCTCCCTACTCCCGCGAAAAAAAAATGTTGGGCTCTTTTCAGTTAGTAGAAAAAAAAAATTTAATATGGGGTCGACAGCTCGCCATTAAGCTGGCGCTAACTTTTTTTGAAATCGACATAAACTTATTTTTTTTGGTCCCATATTTATGAGCTTTTTATGGGCTCTTTAAGTATGTTGGTTACATCCCCGTGAGAAACACCCCTAAAGAAGTATAGGTTTTTAAAAAAATTGAAAAATTATAGATTTATTTTTGTAGTACAATCTGGGCACGATAATTATGGGCTATTTATGGGCTAACCAACGCACCTTAGAACAATATTATTTTACCAACCCCTTTCCCTAAAAACTACCCTTGTGCACCCCCACCACATCCAAAAAAAGTCCAAAAAATTTGGAAATATTTCCGAATTATAGGCTTTTTATGGGCTCCCCAATCCCGCAAAAAAACAATTTTGGGCTCTTTTCAGTTAGTAGAAAAATGAATTTTAAATATGGGGTGGCCAGCTTGCCATTAAGCTGGCGCCAACTTTTTTTCTAATCGACATAACCTTATTTTTTTGGTCCCATATTTGTGGGCTTTTTATGGGCTCTTTAAGTATGTTGGTTGCATCCCCGTGAGTAGTTTTTGAAAAAAAAATTGAAAAACTATAGATTTATTTTTTTAGTACAATCTGGGCACGATAATTATAGGCTATTTATGGGCTCACCAACGCCCCTGAGCACAATATTATTTTACCAACCTCTTTCCGTAAAAAGCTACCCTTGTGCACCCCCACCACAACAAAAAAAAGTTCAAAAAATTTGGAAATATTCTGAAATTATAGGCTTTTTTTGGGCTCCCCACTCCCGCAAAAAAAATATGTTGGGCTCTTTTCAGTTAGCAGAAAAATGAATTTTAAATATGGGGTCACCAGCTTGCCATTAAGCTGGCGCTAACTTTTTTTCTAATCGACATAAACTTATTTTTTTGGTCCCATATTTATGGGCTTTTTATGGGCTCTTTAAGTATGTTGGTTACATCCCCGTGAGAAACACCCCTAAAGAAGTATAGGTTTAAAAAAAATTGAAAAACTATAGATTTATTTTTTTAGTACAATCTGGGCACGATAATTATAGGCTATTTATGGGCTCACCAACGCACCTTAGAACAATATTATTTTACCAACCCCTTTCCGTAAAAACTACCCTTGTGCACCCCCACCTCATCCAAAAAAAGTCCAAAAAATCGGAAACATTTTGAAATTATGGGCTTTTTATGGGCTCCCCACTCCCGCAAAAAAAAAATTTGGGCTCTTTTCAGTTAGTAGAAAAATGAATTTTAAATATGCGGGGTCGCCAGCTTGCCATTAAGCTGGCGCTAACTTTTTTCTAATCGACATAAACTTATTTTTTTGGTCCCATATTTATGGGCTTTTTATGGGCTCTTTAAGTATGTTGGTTGCATCCCCGTGAGAAACACCCCTAAAGATGTATAGGTTTTTAAAAAAATTGAAAAACTATAGATTTATTTTTTTAGTACAATCTGGGCACGATAATTATAGGCTATTTATGGGCTCACCAACGCCCCTGAGCACAATATCATTTTACCAACCCCTTTCCGTAAAAACTACGCTTGTGCACCCACACCACATCCAAAAAAAGTCAAAAAAAATTTGGAAATATTCTGAAATTATAGGCTTTTTATGGGCTCCCCACTGCCGCAAAAAAAAATTTTGGGCTCTTTTCATTTAGTAGAAAAATGAATTTTAAATATGCGGGGTCGCCAGCTTGCCATTAAGCTGGCACTAACTTTTTTTCAAATCGACATAATCTTATTTTTTTGGTCCCATATTTATGGGCTTTTTATGAGCTCTTTAAGTATGTTGATTGCATCCTCGTGAGAAACACCCCTAAAGATGTACAGGTTTTAAAAAAAAATGAAAAATTATAGACTTATTTTTTTAGTACAATCTGGGCACGATAATTATGGGCTATTTATGGGCTCACCAACGCACCTTAGAACAATTTTATTTTACCAACCCCTTTCCGTAAAAACTACCCTTGTGCACCCCCACCGCATCCAAAAAAAGTCTAAAAAAAAGTCCAAAGAATTTGGAAATATTTTGAAATTATAGGCTTTTTATGGGCTCCCCACTCCCGCAAAAAAAAAATGTTGGGCTCTTTTCAGTTAGTAGAAAAATGAATATTAAATATGCGGGGTCGCCAGCATGCCATTAAGCTGGCGCTAACTTTTTTTCTAATCGACATAAACTTATTTTTTTGGTCCCATATATATGGGCTTTTTATGGGCTCTTCAAGTATGTTGGTTGCATCCCCGTGAGAAACACCCCTAAAGATGTATAGGTTTTTAAAAAAATTGAAAAACTATAGATTTATTTTTTTAGTAGAATCTGGGCACGATAATTATAGGCTATTTATGGGCTCACCAACGTCCCTGAGCACAATATTATTTTACCAACCCCTTTCCGTAAAAACTACCCTTGGGCACCCCCACCACATCCAAAAAAAGTCCAAAAAATTTGGAAATATTTTTAAATTATAGGCTTTTTATGGGCTCCCCACTCCCGCAAAAAAAATGTTGGGCTCTTTTCAGTTAGTAGAAAAATGAATTTTAAATATGCGGGGTCGCCAGCTTGCCATTAAGCTGGCGCTAACTTTTTTTCAAATCGACATAAACTTTTTTTTTTTGGTCCCATAGTTATGGGCTTTTTATGGGCTCTTTAAGTATGTTGGTTGCATCCCCGTGAGAAACACCCCTAAAGATGTATAGGTTTTTTAAAAAATTGAAAAACTATAGATTTTTTTTTCAGTACAATCTGGGCACGATAATTATAGGCTATTTATGGGCTCATCAACGCCCCTGAGCACAATATTATTTTACCAACCCCTTTCCGTAAAAACCACCCTTGTGCACCCACACCACATCCAAAAAATGTCCAAAAAATTTGGAAATATTTTGAACTTATAGGCTTTTTATGGGCTCCCCACTCCCGCAAATAAAAAATGTTGGGCTCTTTTCAGTTAGTAGAAAAAAAAAATTTAATATGGGGTCGACAGCTCGCCATTAAGCTGGCGCTAACTTTTTTTCTAATCGACATAACCTTATTTTTTGGTCCCATAGGTATGGTCTTCTTATGGGCTCTTTATGTATGTTGGTCGTATCTCCGTGGGAGACACCTAATGACATACAGATTTTTTTAAAAATTACAACAGAAAAAAAACGAAAAAATCAAAAAATATTTTTTTAGTAAAATCTGGGTAGGATGATTAAAATTACTACCTAAATTAAATTAATTAATTTAAATTGATTAAATTATTACTTAAAATAGAAAACCGTTGTTAACCCTTCGAGGTCCCACTCCGAAAATGACGTATAATATGTAAAAAAAAGTCTCAGTTAAAAAAAAAAAAAAAAAAAAAAGAATCAAACTGCGGAAGACCCTCAAATACCCATTTGAAGATTTAAAAGTCGATTTTCAATGCTTTAACGGATTTTGATCTCAATATGGATATTTTTTTTTTTTTTTTTTAAAGCTGAGACTTTTTCACATAGGAAACTGTCTTGACCTTTCTTTTTTTGGAGATCGTTAATCTTACGACAATGTGATTATAAAAGGATGTTTTGCAAAACTCGATAATTCGATAGGTGCGTGAATCAATCGAGGTGGCTCGCAAAAAAATTACAAAGACTTCTTTTAGTAAGTACTAACCACCTACGAAGTTACAGACGAATCTGAGAAGTCGTGGTACAAAAGCTCGTCAATAATTGGTGTAATCATCCATATAGATCTTAGAGAAGTTTGAATTTTTGGAGTAAAGGACGTAAGCGCTCTAACATTCGTAAAAAGTTCGACGATTCAGTTAAATAGTTCTCCATAAGTGCGGATAAGTTTGATCTTGTTTGGTATTAAATTTCAATAAAATCGGTACAGTGGTTTGGATTTTACGACATTCTGAAATAGTTTTAATGGACAAGAATGATGTAAATAATATTAGGATCACAGTTTAAAGAGCTTATAAATAGTCTATAATTATCGTGCCTGTAAGAGGGCCTACCATAATGCTTATTACGTTTGATTATAATTCTAGTGCGGTGGGGTTACTTGTTGTGGACAATAAGGTGGTCCAGAAAAAATCGTTTTTTTTTAATTTTGTTTGGCACCACCTGGAAGTCTTTATTCCAATAGATGGCAGGAATTGAATTTTTTCCACAATTTTGAAAAATAATATTTAGAGGTTTTCCTAGGCTATTTAAGGGGGAGGGTTCGGCAGGAGACTTAGCTATTGGAAATGATGATTTTTTAAAATCTGAAACAATTCACGTACATACCTTTGGGTTCCGTATATAACATATTTTGGTCGATAAAAAAGAAAGATATTTAACACTTGATTTTTTAGATTTGGCTAAAAAAAAAATATCAAAAATCTAATACGTTGTTCGATTATTATGCCTGTGTGCGGAAAAATAAAAAATAAAAAATATAAACCCGGCTTATACCCATTGAAAAGCCCATAATTATATCACAATAAAGGAAGGCCAAACGCAAAAGGCTTGTATATCATTTCGGATATAGTTTCGTATGCAATTATGATTATAACATTGTATATATTGTATATACATTTTGTATATAATCCTAGAACGACCAGGTAATTTTATTGGAAAAAAGATTTTGTGGAGTTAGCGTAATTATAATTGCAGCACATCTTAACGTCATATGCTGCAATTATAATTTATGTCATTCTTTTTCGCTCCACTACGGCCACTCCTTCATACGGCGACACAGTCGATATATCACATGCATCACCTTAAAATTTTGAACTTTAGAAATACGTCTTCCATATGAGGCATTCTTTATCAACTGAGCCACTTATTTTTCTAATTATATTTTTTTCACTGAATTTCACATTTTTATTTTCCTCTTGATTTTATATAACTTACAGTTGTATGGGCAGAACCTATAGAAAAATTGCCAGAGTGGACAAATCATATTTAGGAGGATAAAAAAATGTTTCTAAAAGTTCTAGTGGCCCAGTTGATAGAGAATGCTTCATATTGCGGATATCATCTTATCAACAGATCAATTGTTTTTTTTTGTGTTTACTGCGAGGAAGAGGGATGCCTGAAAATGCGTAAGTACAAAATGAATCTTTATTCCACTCGGTGCGAGAAACGCGGTTTTACGCACGCTTCGCGTGCATGAAACCCCGCTTCCACACATTTAAAAATAAAGTTATGTACGATACTAGTGCGATAAAACTTTTTCTGACGAGTGTGAGCTTGCAGCCGAAGGCGACCGTTGCAATCAGACGAGTTAATAAACGTGCGTAAAACCGCGTTTCTCTCACTGAGTGAAATATAGTACTATTACACTAAAGCCGTGAAGCATTCTCGTAGGCTACTTGTACGAATGTTCGGTAACTTAAAAAATAAAAGTTAGTTATTTTGTAATAGATAGACAATGATGATTGTTGCCAAATTTGAGTTAATAGTATTTGTCATTTTGTCGTATTTAAGAAGAAACTTATAATTCCCGGATAAACTTAATGTGGGAGATGTATTGAAGATTTCTGACAGTACACTTATCGACACTAAGGTAGACTTCGTATAGACTTAATAAAACCCGATACCCATGATTAAGATTTTTAAGAAATATAAGACAGTTTCTTAAATAGTATTTAATTCTGCGTAAAAATCATTAATACTTATGTTATCATCAGGTAAACACTCGCTTACCTATGTCACAGAATACGCTAGAACACAGTTTATTTTTTTTTTATTTTGTGGTCACTTTTTGCGTAAGGATTGTAAATTCAAAGTGTAAACTAAATGTAGGTATTCTCAAAAGACATAGAAATAGCCCCCAAATAATATGTATCGAGGGATTATGGCTTAATTCGGGAGATTACATGTTTTTCGTGTTCGTTGTTATAACTTACCTTTTATGTACATACTGTATTTAAGGAGTCACCGGCGGTACAGCCAGGTCTGTCGCGTACTAACATTTGAAAAATTATTTGTACATACTTTTATACGGAAAGTAGTGACAATAGATGTTGATCTGAATTAAAGAGATGTTGCTTAATGTATAAAAAACGTATAGAAATAAATTCAAATAAAAATAACTCAGTTTATGTTAATAACCAATGGGAAATATTGTAAGCAGTTTTTTGGAAGTCTAATTTGAAATTTTAATTCGTTCTTGACATTATCAAGAAATAAAATGAGCCATTGCTCGTCAAGAACGAACAAAAATTACAATATTGACTTCCAAAAAACTGCGTATAATATATCGCATTGGTTATTAGCATAAAATGAGATGTTTTTCTGTGAATTTATTTCTATAATTTTTTAAAATATATTAAGCAGAATCTGTTTAATCCATAGCCACCTTTGTTGACACTAGTTTCCCTTTAAAAGTTTATGGGGCTTTCCACCGTTTATCGACAGGGCCGAGAACCTTATTTTTTCCCCTTTTGGGATGTTGTAGGGCAATATAAAAACATACTCCAGAATTTTTTTCAGATTAAAAAAAATGCTGTTTTTATGATTACCTAAAATTTAAATTTCTCAAAAAGTACGTCTTCGATTTTTGTTTCTTACAGAGAATTTTGTGTAAAAAAATGTTGAGACTAGGCCCACAGTGGGGAGCAGCCTAAAATAGAAACGAAAAATGAAACAAAATAAAAAGAAGCAGAATAATATCCCAAACTTGAATCTCTCAAAAAGTATGTCTATTTTTTTATTATTTTTACTGTAAATTCTGTATCCAAAAACAAAATTTTTGAGACTAGAACGAAAATGGTCTATGGAATACCAGCAAAAATAAATAAATAACATTTTAGCTGCTATTCTAGGCTGCGCCGGACTATGGGCCTAATAAAAAAAAATTGTTTTTTGTATACAGAATTTATTGTAAATATTTTTTTTGAAATCATGGACGTACTTTTTGAGAGATTCAAGTTTGAGGTATTCTTTCTTTAAATTTTGTTTTTGGATACAGAATTGACAGTAAAAATAATAAAAAAAATCGACATACTTTTTGAGAGATTCAAGTTTGGGATATTATTCTACTTTTTTAATTTTTTTTTCATTTTTAGTTTCTATTTTAGGCTGCTTCCCACTGTAAGCCTAGTCTCAACATTTTTTTTACATAAAATTCTCTGTGAGAAAAAAAATCGAAGACGTACTTTTTGAGAAATTTAAATTTTAGGTAATCATAAAAACATCATTTTTTTTTAAATCTGAAAAAAAATTCTGGAGTATGTTTTTATATTGCCCTACAACATCCCAAAAGGGGAAAGAATAAGGTTCTCGGCCCTGTCGATAAACGGTGGAAAGCCCCATATACTTTTAAAAGGAAACTAGTGTCAACAAAGGTGGCTATGGATTAAAGAGATTCTGCTTAATATATTTAAAAAATTTATAGAAATAAATTCACAGAAAAACAACTCATTTTATGCTAATAACCAATGCGATATATTATACGCAGTTTTTTGGAAGTCAATATTGTAATTTTCGTTCGTTCTTGACGAGCGATGGCTCATTTTATTACAATATTTCCCATTGGTTATTAACATAAACTGAGTTATTTTTCTTTGAATTTATTTTTATACGTTTTTTTATACATTAAGCAACATCTTTTTAATTCAGATCAACATCTATTGTCACTACTTTCCGTTTAAAAGTATGTACAAATAATTTTTCAAATGTTAGTACGCGACAGAACTGGCTGTACCGCCGGTGACTCCTTATATTAAATACAGTATGTACATAAAACGTAAGTTACAACAACGAAGATGAAAAACATGTAATCTCCCGAATTAAAGCCATAATCCCTCGATACATATTATTTGGGGGCTATTTCTATGTCTTTTGAGAATCCCTACATTTAGTTTACACTTTGAATTTACAATCCTTACGCAAAAAGTGACCACAAAATAAAAAATAAAATAAACTATGTTCTAGCGTATTCTGTGACATAGGTAAGCGAGTGTTTACCTGACGATAACATAAGTATTAATGATTTTCACGCAGAATTAAATACTATTTAAGAAATTGTCTTATATTTCTTAAAAATCTTAAATAGGGGTATCGGGTTTTATTAATTCTATACGAAGTCTACCTTAGTGTCGATAAGTGTACTGTCAGAAATCTTCAATACATCTCCCACATTAAGTTTATCCGGGAATTATAAGTTTCTTCTTAAATACGACAAAATGACAAATACTATTAATTTAAATTTGGCAACAATCATCATTGTCTATCTATTACAAAATAACTAACTTTTATTTTTTAAGTTACCGAACATTCGTACAAGTAGCCTACGAGAATGCTTCATGGCTTTTGTGTAATAGTACTATATTTCACTCAGTGAGAGAAACGCGGTTTTACGCACGTTTATTAACTCGTCTGATTGCAACGGTCGCCTTCGGCTGCAAGCTCACACGTCAGAAAAAGTTTTATTGCACTAGTATCGTACATAACTTTATTTTTAAATGTGTGGAAGCGGGGTTTCATGCACGTGAAGCGTGCGTAAAACCGCGTTTCTCGCACCGAGTGGAATAAAGATTCATTTTGTACTTATGCATTTTCAGGCATCCCTCTTCCTCGCAGTAAAAACAAAAAAAAACTGATCTGTTGATAAGATGATATCCGCAATATGAAGCATTCTCTATCAACTGGGACACTAGAACTTTTAGAAACATTTTTTTATCCCCCTAAATATGATTTGTCCACTCTGCCAATTTTTCTATAGGTTCTATCCATACCACTGTAAGTTATATAAAATCAAGAGGAAAATAAAAAATGTGGAATTCAGTGAAAATAAAAATAAAATTAAAAATTTAAAAAAAACTCCCGACTTAAAAAAAAACTATATAAAAAAAATTTGATTTTATAAATTCAATATTCATAAAAATTAATCTGAAAAGGATAAAATAATTTCCGGTATCGTTTTAGTGAACAAATCATTTGAATAATAATAATTTATTTACTGCTGTCAATACAGTCCGGAGACGTCTTCTTCTGGGTTGGCAAATGTCCTTATTGTATATAATCATTCTTTTCTATAAGTGTCCAGACGCCAGCGCGTCTCTTGATAGGCAATAGATGTTTACGATATTTGAGGGACGTCTCCCGACAGTATTGACAGCAGTAAATAAATTATTATTATTCAAATGATTTGTTCACTAAAACGATACCGGAAATTATTTTATCCTTTTCAGATTAATTTTTATGAATATTGAATTTATAAAATCAAATTTTTTTTATATAGTTTTTTTTTAAGTCGGGAGTTTTTTTTAAATTTTAAATTTTATTTTTATTTCATACTTTTTAAAGTTCATCCTTAGGTGAATATGTACATTTACATGACAGCAGACCAGGAATGAGGTAATGGCTAGACGTGTAAGATATAAATTATGTTTCTAATCCACCTAAAAATAATTGCAAGACAAAAACATTTTTGTTAAAATACATTTTATCTTATTATTATAATTTGCCTGTTTATTATATATGATACCTCATTATTAATATATATATTTTTTATTAATATTCTGTTTTAACACTTGTCAGATGCTTCGAAGAAATTTCGTCGAATCACCTTTATTATTACATTATTATGATACGCGGTTTAATCGAGGACAGTAATGAAATAATAAAAAAAAAGTAAACAATACACAGATTATTTATTTATTAGTATCGTCGTACACTACGCTTCATCGAATTGTTTGTGTAAGGTTAGTACACTGCAGACGATGGATTTATTGGGAATGACTAATGGCGGTAATAAAAAAAATATTTTCAAACGGGCTTTTTGAAAAAACGCTCTTACCTCAGCGAGTTAGTAACTTATTGTACCGAAATATGTCTAATAACCATCTTATTCACTGTCAGAATTGATGTACCAAATTTGGTTAAGCCATTGTGAATTCGGAGAAAAGTGGCGAAATACATTAATAGTACACAGCAGACGATGGATTTGCTTGAGATGACTAATGGCGGTAAAATCAATATTTTCAAACAGGTTTTTCAAAAAATACTTGTAATTCAGCGAATTAATAATTTATCGTACCGAAATATGTCTTAGAACCATCTTTATCACTGTCAGAATCCATGTGCCAAATTTGGTCAAGCCATTTGTTGTGGTTTCGGAGAAAACTGGCGACAAAGAAATCCGAATCGATCAGCTGATCACCGTGAATCGCATAACACCCGTCTTTTTGCCCGGCGGGCAGTCGGGAGTAAAAATATAATTAGAAAAATAAGTGGCTCAGTTGATAAAGAATGCCTCATATGGAAGACGTATTTCTAAAGTTCAAAATTTTAAGGTGATGCATGTGATATACCGACTGTGTCGCCGTGTGAAAGAGTGGCCGTAGTGGAGCGAAAAAGAATGACATAAATTATAATTGCAGCATATGACGTTAAGATGTGCTGCAATTATAATTACGTTAACTCCACAAAATCTTTTTTCCAATAAAATTACCTGGTCGTTCTAGCATTATATACAAAATGTATATACAATGTTATAATCATAATTGCATACGAAACTATATCCAAAATTTATAGAATAAATTACGGGGTACAATGCTACAAGCATTGCGTTTGGCCTTCCTTTATTGTGATATAATTATGGGCTTTTCAATGGGTACAAGCCCAGTTTATATTTTTTATTTTTTATTTTTCCGCACACAGGCATAATAATCGAACAACGTATTAGATTTTTGATATTTTTTTAGCCAAATCTAAAAAATCGAGTGTTAAATATCTTTCTTTTTTATCGACCAAAATATGTTATATACAGAACCCAAAGGTATGTACGTGAATTGTTTCAGATTTTTAAAAATCATTATTTCCAATAGCTAAGTCTCCTGCCGAACCCTCCCCCTTAATTAGCCCAGGGCAACCTCTAGATATTTTTTTTGCAAAATTTTGGAAAAAATTCAATTCCTGCCATCTATTGGAATAAAGACTTCCAGGTGGTGCCAAACAAAATTAAAAAAAATCGATTTTTTTCTGGACCACCTTATTGTCCATAACAAGTAACCTTACCGTACTAGAATTATAATCAAACGTAATAAGCATTATGGTAGGCCCTCTTACAGGCACGATAATTATGGACTATTTATAAGCTCTTTAAACTGTGATCCTAATATTATTTACATCATTCTTGTCCATTAAAACTATTTCAGAATGTCGTAAAATCCGAACCGCTGTACCGATTTTATTGAAATTCAATACCAAACAAGATCAAACTTATCCGCACTCTTGAAGAACTATTTAACTGAATCGTCGAACTTTTACGAATGTTAGAGCACTTACGTCCTTTACTCCAAAAATTAAAACTTCTCTAAGATCTATATGGATGATTCCACCAATTATTAACGAGCTTTTGTACCACGACTTCTCAGATTCGTCTGTAACTTCGTAGGTGGTTAGTACTTACTAAAAGAAGTCTTTGTGAATTTTTTCGCGAGCCACCTCGATTGATTCACGCACCTATCGAATTATCGAGTTTTGCAAAACATCCTTTTATAATCACATTGTCGTAAGATTAACGATCTCGAAAAAAAAGAAAGGTCAAGACGGTTTCCTATGTGAAAAAGTCTCAGCTTTAAAAAAAAAAATATCCATATTGAGATCAAAATCCGTTAAAGTATTGAAAATCGACTTTTAAATCTTCAAATGGGTATTGAGGGTCTTCCGCAATTTGATTTTTTTTTTTTTTTTTTTTTTTTTTTTTTAGCTGAGACTTTTTTTTACATATTCTATGTCATTTTCAGAGTGGGACCTCGAAGGGTTAACAACGGTTTTTTATTTTAAGTAATAATTTAATCAATTTAAATTAATTAATTTAATTTAAGTAGTAATTTTAATCATCCTACTCAGATTTTACTAAAAAAAATAATTTTTTATTTTTTCGT
>OZ019968.1:16375466-16465466 GCA_963970395.1 Ephialtes manifestator | reverse complement strand
TGGAAATACGGTCACCTATCCAGACTATGTCGTAGTGCGGTTGATAGAACTGCACATTGCATGAAGTGTGGGAAAGATGGACACAAAATCATTAACTGTGAGGAGAAACCTCACTGTTTGCTCTGCGAAGAGAAAGACATCAGAGAATGCGGGCACATAGCTGGTAGCAGCAGGTGCCCAGCCTACACACAGGCACTACAGGCGCTCATCCGAAAAAGAACATGAGATTTTTGCAGCTGAATCTGAACCACTGCGAGGCAGCACAAGATCTTATTGAACAGACCGTGCGAGAATTAAGACCGGATGTTGCAATCCTCTCCGAACCATACAGATGCCTAAACAGAGCGCAATGGGAAACTGATAGAACGGGCAAGGCCGCTATCTGGACTTGTGGCAAATGCAACTTCGAGGAAAGGATGGAGAAATTGGAACCGGATTTTGTACGGGCTAAGGTGAACGGCGTACATGTGTACAGCTGCTATGCACCACCCAGTCTAAAAATAGAGGAATTCGAGGACTTTCTGGACAGACTTGTCACGGACGCCAGGGGTCGAAGCCCGGTCGTAATAGGTGGAGACTTCAATGCCTGGGCAGTGGATTGGGGAAGTCTGAGGACCGACAGGAAAGGACAAGCCGTCCTGGAGGCCCTATCATCACTTGACCTGGTCCTGCTCAACAGTGGTACATCGCCTACATTCAGCAGAGGAGCAGCAAGCTCTATAGTGGACCTGACATTCATCAGCAGCTGCCTCGCACGAGATAGTTCTAACTGGAAGGTAACAGACACCTGCACGCTGAGTGACCATCGTGCCATCCTGTGGGACGTACGATGCAAGCAAAAGCGGCGCGGACCTACACCGAAGAAATCAAACGCAACTGGCTGGAAAGTGGGTATGTTTGATGAAGACGTGTTCCGCTTAGCCATAGAGGATGCCACTATCGACGAGGGCAACGCGACGGAAAAAATGGAGTCGCTCATGGTAAAGGTCACAGATGCGTGTGACGTTACCATGCCAAGAAACCGGGAAAACAACCACCACTCTCCGGTATACTGGTGGAATGATACGATAGTGACACTTCGTGGGGAATACCACAAGGCAAGAAGGAAATCCCAACGAGCCCGCGGAAAGAGAACACACGCGGCATTAGAACAGAAATATAAGGAAGCAAGTACTAAGCTGACCAAAGCCATTAAGAACAGCAAAAAACAGTGCTGGAATCAGTTACTAAGCATAGTGGATGACGACCCGTGGGGTAGACCATACAAAGCGGTCGTGACACGGCTGAAAAGCCAGCCAATGTCAACACCGACTGACCCGCAGGTGCTCCGGAATATTGTTTCGACGCTGTTTCCGCAGCAGCAGGAACATGTCTACCACATAGAGGAGGTAGAAGGAGAAACAATCCCTCCTATCACTGCAGAGGAGCTGGCCAAGGCTGCGAGTAAAATCAAAAGTGGAAAAGCACCCGGACTAGATGGTATCCCAAACGTCGCCATCAAGACGGCTATCAGGGAAGTACCAGAGGTGTTCACCGATCTGTACAATAGATGTCTCAAGGATGGTACCTTCCCGGACAGATGGAAAAAGCAGAGGCTAGTACTACTCCGGAAACCGGAGAAACTGTCGGACGACCCTTCATCATTCCGTCCCCTCTGCATGCTGGACACTGGCGGAAAAGTCTTGGAACGCATCGTCCACAATAGAATTGAGGCTGTTGTCGAGGACGCCCTAGCAGACAACCAATATGGATTTAGGAAGTCCCGCTCGACACTCGACGCGGTAAACCTGGTCGTAAACACTGCAAAAAATGCCACATCAGGTGCACGATGGAAGAGAGGGGCGAAGATGTACTGCCTAGTTTCCACACTCGACATCAAGAATGCCTTTAACTCGGCAAGGTGGGACTGTATTTGGGATGCGCTCAACAGACTTAGCGTGCCACAGTACCTCAAAAGAATAGTCATGAACTATCTGAGCGACAGGATACTGATATATGACACAGGGGAGGGGCCTCGAGAGTATAAGGTCACTGGGGGAGTACCCCAAGGTTCAGTACTGGGACCGCTACTGTGGAATATCATGTATGATGGGCTTCTGAAACTGGCACTACCAGACGGAGCCAAGCTAGTGGCCTTTGCGGACGATGTTGCGGTCGTCATCACTGCGAAACATCTGGAAGAAGTGAACAGCATCTTCGAGGAAACCCTCGTGCAGATCCAACGCTGGATGAGTTCGGTCGGCTTGAAGCTGGCTGAACACAAAACAGAAGCGGTTCTGATAACGAGCAGGAAGGTTAGAGAAACCATCACTCTCTCGGTAGGCGAACACACCATCACATCGCAACCCAACATCAGGTATCTCGGAGTGTTGATAGATGCAAGACTCAGTTTTAAACAGCATGTCGAGCACGCCAGCAACAAAGCGGCAAATGTGGCCGTAGCGCTGTCACGGCTTATGCCGAACGTCGGCGGCCCAAGGCAGAAGAGGAGAACATTGCTGGCGTCAGTGGTCACATCGGTAATGACGTATGCCATAGCCATCTGGTCGGAGGCCATGAAAGTAGAGGAGTATCGCAAGAAGGCTGCCGCCGTATGCAGACTCAGCGCACTGAGGGTGTCCTGCGCTTTTCGAACGGTGTCCGAAGACGCTGCGTGCGTTATAGCAGGGATGGCACCCATTGAGGTACTGGCAGAAGAGCGACGAGCCTTGTATCAGCAAGGACGACTGCCTCTAGCGAGCCAGAGGGATCTCCGTATTCAGCAGAGGCAAAGCAGCACCGAGCGCTGGCAGATGAAATGGAACACCTCAACCAAAGGAAGATGGACTTACCGACTGATACCACAACTGGACAGATGGGTGAATCGGCGCCATGGAGAAGTCAACTACTACTTGACACAACTGATCTCTGGACACGGATGCTTCCGAGCGTATCTTCATAAATACAAACATGAAGACTCACCGGAGTGCCCAACCTGTCGCGGAGAGGACGAGGACGCGGAGCACGTGTTCTTCAGGTGCCCACGTTTTAGAGTGCCTCGGAGGGAAGTGGAGGACGCACTGAACAGTCAGGTAACTCCGGAAAACCTGGTAGAAGAAATGCTGGCATTTCCGACAGGATGGGAAGCAGTCAGTTCATTCGCTGCTGAAGTCCTAAAAGAGTTACGACGAGAAGAGAGAGCCAGAAACACGATATGAAGAGCGAAAAGTTACACGAACCCCTAATCTCATGTATACCATCGTAATGAGGATGCGGGATGTACGGTAACAGGAAAACGAGGAAGAGCTGCGGCTGGACCACCCTCGCGAAGTAATGCTTCGCGGCGGTTCCGCGCGGGTCTCAAAAGGTCAATGAGAAAAGAGGTTAGGCTTTAGTCGTTGCGAGTCCGACACACGGGTACCAACAACACCTACGGTGCATAACGCATTTCCACCTCTAAAAAAAAAAAAAAAAAAAAAAAAAAAAAACACACACGCACGCACGCACGCACGCACGCACGCACGCACGCACGCACGCACGCACGCACGCACGCACGCACGCACGCACGCACGCACGCACACACACACACACACACACACACACACACACACACACACACACACACACACACACACGGACACGGACACGGACACGGACACGGACATTTTTTCTAAACCACTTTTCTCGCCGTTTTGGATAAGTCTAAGCATACTGGCTAGAAAATCTCGAACATTTTTTTTTTCATGAAAACCAGGCTTCCTCTGTGAGAAAGCAAAAAACGAAAAATAATGAGGAAGCAATTTGTAAAGTTTTACTTTTTTCATTTTCTAACTATATTATTCTATTTAACCAATATCGGTTAAATAGAATAAATTCCAAATCTTGCGTTAACTCTTAATGCTCAGGAAATAGTTTGTGCGGTCGTCATTCAGAATTGTAACATCAATTGTTTCTGTTAGTTATTGATAAACGTCGTTTATTCGAATTGCCTAAGGGGAGGGAGTCAGGTAAAAAAAATTGAATTTGAAAATTCAATATCATCCAAATTGTCTTGCATATAAAAATGGTCAGTGAACTATGTTGTTGGTAATCGATGTAAGGTTTTTTTACTGTTGTCTGACTTGCATATGCCTTTCAGTATTAACTTAAGCAAAGATCTTAGGTTTGCCACTCTGCGCGTGATTCAAACCAAACTGCTAGGCAGATTGGACTAGTTTACGTCTCATTTTCTCTTTACAAAAAGATACACCGGCTAAGCGGAGCAAAATATTTTTGTTTTCATCCTGAAAGCAAAGTTAATCAATGATTTAGAAAATAGCATAAAATGTATTTATTCTAAATTATGTCACTTAAAAACTATTACTTTTTATTAACATTTGCTCCGCTTAGACGGTATATCTTTTTATGAAGAAGAAAATGAGACACCAGCCAGTCCAATCTGCCTAGCAGTTTGGTCTGAATCACGCGCAGAATAGGTTGAAAACCAAGTTTCGGGAAATGGCATCTAAAGTTTATGACTCAAAAAAAATTCTTTGCGCAGCTTTCACCTTTGTGGCATCTTAGTACCTTTAATGAACAAAATAAAAATATTATTTGCAAGTCCGATTTCATAATATTAGTAATTATTTTACAAATAAATGTTTTTTTTATTAACAAATAAATAAGTAAATGAATGCATAATCCTCCCCTAATTATTATTAAAAACCTGAGAATAACACTGGGATGATATCTTTTATTGACAACATCACTGACAATTTGTCCAGTGTTAAACATTCAAAAATGTACTGCAAACACATTAAATTACCACTTCAAAAGAAATAATACATATTCGAAAACTTCTGATGTTTGTTGATTCTGTTTTAAACACTGTTAATTGAAAAAAAAACAGCAAATGGCCAATGGAATTAATCTAATAAAATAGTATGAACAAAAAATAAAAACGTCAATTAGAGGTGTAAAATAATGCCGTGGATGGTTGATAGTGGATCAGGTGTTGTAAATATAATAAATAAATGGCGTAGGCAGAAATTACATAACTCGAAATAAACACTTTAATTTTTAACCAAAACTTCATAAAACACAATAATCAATTGAGTAAGCCGTTAAATTCACATAAATATCCTGAGCAGTCCGTAAAACACTTGTACAGTCCGAGTGACAAAAATTAGCCAATAATATGCCAATTATGCCGAAGCATACGTGCCACCACGTGTTGCTTAGTAAACCGCCCGTGAGTATGTCGATGTAATTTACATAAACCCGCGTTCACTTAACCCGCATGTAATGTCTTTGCGCTGACCGTTTGAGCTACCCGGAGCTGACCGTTGTACACATTCGAAAAAGATGAGGTGACCGCAAAGTAAAACTATTGCCGATGTGCGTACGACCAGTTGAGTCCGTCCGTGCGACCAGTTGAGTCCGTGCGTGCGACCAGTTGAGACCGTGCGTGCGACCAGTTGAGACCGTTAACGAGAACCGAGAAGAAACCGTAAAGCGAGTCAGAAACTCGAGAACGTTCGAGCGCATGCGCCAACTCTGAAATGCGGTTATCGGTGGTATGCCCAGGCGGTGCTGCTGCCGAGCGGTTGATCGACCAACTCAGACAGCAGTCCCGCTAACATTTCCGCCCGCCATCAGCGAAGGTCGCTGATGAATATGCTCCTGGTCTTCCGGTGGAGTGGTCCTTAAGCACGAGAGCTTGATGAGTAGTCGGGTGAGCGTGGTTGTTGCCGTCTTGAGCGTAGCCACCCTGGCATGTCCGTCCTTCCCTGGGTGTAGTTGTAGTACCCTCGCAAGAGGCCATTTACAAGGAGGGTAACGCTCGTCCGTGATTAACACGAGCGAACCAACCTTAACCTCGTTAGATGCATGATACCATTTTGAGATAGACTGCTGCCGTTGCAAATAGTGAGCAGACCATTGACGCCAAAACATTTGAACCCGTTGCTGTATGTGCTTCCAATGAGCCAGCTTCGAAGTTTCCAGACTTGGGAGCGTAGACTCTGGTAAGGTGGTAAGAGCACTGCCGATGAGAAAATGTCCAGGTGTAAGAGCTGACACGTCCTGAGGATCATCAGTGAGCGGTTCCAGAAGTCTCGAATTGAGAATAGCCTCTATTTGCGTAAGTAGGGTGGTGAGCTCTTCGAATGTGAGAAGAGACTCACCCACTGTGCGTGTGAGATGGAATTTCGTTGACTTCACAACCGCCTCCCACTTGCCACCCATATGAGGAGCGGCAGGGGGGTTAAAACTCCACTGGCTGCTGTCCTGTGAGAGGACCGCTCTGATGTAATGATGTTCTTCTGTGCCTTGCGTAAACGTGCTCTGTAGAGTTTTGTCGGCACCTACAAAATTCGTACCGCAGTCCGAGTATATTGTGTGAGCAATCCCTCTTCGCGCTGTGAACCGTCGGTAAGCTGCGATGAATCCTTCAGATGAGTAGTCACTCACAGCCTCCAGGTGAACTCCTGATGTGCTGAAGCAGACGAACACACAGATCCAAACTTTGTATGTTTTTGCGCCCCGACCCTTCCAAGTTTTGAGTGTGAGCGGTCCAGCGTAATCTACCCCTGTATGCAGGAATGGTCGTGAGGGTGTTACTCGACAAACAGGTAGTTGCCCCATCAGCTGCTGAGCGCGGACCCCTCTTTGCCGAGCACACACCACACACCGAAGTATATGAGATTTCACCGGCGCTCTCCCTCCGACAATCCAGTAGGCTTGCCGAATATAAGCCAACGTGAGTTGAGTGCCACCGTGAAGCGTTCGTGAGTGAGCATGTTCGATAATCATACTTGACAACCGTGAGTATCGGGGCAGAATTGCAGGATGTTTTCCTTCCTCACTCAGCGTCGAGTGTGTGAGACGTCCACCAACTCGAATGATGCCCTGCCCGTCGACGAAAGCAATCAATCGAGAAAACGGATGACCGGCTGGTGCTACCGAACCTGAGCCGAACACCTTGAGCTCTGCCGAAAAGTACGCAGCTTGAGTAGCCCGGATCCAAAACTGCTTTGCGGTGTTCATATCCCCTGTTGAGAGGTCCATTGGTGGAGAGGTGAGCTGACCACGAAGCTTGAGTAGAACGTTGCGGCAGATAGCCGTAAGTCGAAACAACCTTGTGAGAGACGATACCTTGTGGATAAGATCCCAATGGTACTCTACCTTGGGAGCTGCCACTAATAATGAAATCCCAGGAGGCACTTCAGTTGCACTGAGTCCGTCCGTGGTAGCAGGCTGAGCTGGCCATGAGTCTTCCGGTTGAGTGATCCAGGGTGGTCCCGTCCACCACAATGAGTGCTCGGTGAGCTGAGCTGTCGAAATGCCTCTCGAGGCACAATCCGCCGGATGACTAGTGCCAGGAACATGCCACCACTTAGCCTGCGATGTGAGCTCCTGAATTTGTGTGACTCTGTTCCTGACATAGTCCTTCCATCGCGACGGGTGAGACTTGATCCACATGAGTGCAACCTGTGAGTCCGTCCACAAATGAGTTTCATCCACGTTCAATCTGAGGGTGGCTCGAACGTACTTGAGTTGAGTTGAGAGTAGCAGCGCTGCTGTGAGTTCCAACCGTGGAATTGTGAGTCTTTTGAGAGGTGCAACCTTTGTTTTGGAGCACACTAAAATTGCCCGGGCACCGGTGGACGGTGAGTTTACGGTTATGTAAATAACCGCCGACATAGCCAGTTGAGACGCGTCAGAGAAACCATGAATGACGATGGTTGAGTTGCTCCGTGTGTTAATCCATCGTGGCACTGAAATCCTAGCTAGGTTTGTGAGATCTTCTCTGAGCGTAAACCACCTTGTTGAGATCTGAGAAGGTAAAGGATCGTCCCAGCCGAGTTTGTGTAGCCACAGCTCTTGCAAAAGCATCTTCGCTCGAACAGTGACCGGTGAGATAAATCCCAGTGGATCAAAGATCTGAGTCACCTCAGATAGAATGAGTCGCTTTGTGAGCCGTCCAGAGATTTTTGAGAATTTTGATTGGAACTTGAACCGATCTTCCTGAGGATTCCAATGTATTCCAAGAACTGTGGTGTTGCAATCGTCCATGAGTACGTTCTGGTTTGAGATGCTCGCCGATGAGATTGCCTTGAGCAGATCCGGCTGATTTGAGTGCCACTTGGCTAGCGGGAATCCGCCCGCGTCACACAAATGGATCAGCTGTTGCGCAGTCTCGATGAGCTGTTCTACTGAATCCGCACCTCCAAAAATGTCGTCTACGTATCTGCCAAGCATGAGCGAAGGCAGTGCCAAAGGAAAGCGATGTCCCTCGTCCTGCGCAAGTTGTAAAAGCGTTCGGACAGCAAGAAAGGGTGCTGCCTTCGTCCCATACGTGACAGTGGTGAGATGATATGGTACTGGGTTGTGCTGGTCGTCAACCCACAGAATCCTCTGGAGTTCTCAATGATCCCGATGGACTTTAATTTGCCGGAACATTTTTGTGATGTCCGTAGCAAAAATGTGTTTATGCATTCGGATTATGCAGCTTCGCACCCGTGCGCATGAGATCATTCACGGAATAACCGGTTGAGGTTTTACTTGAACCATTGAATACGACCCTTAACTTGGTGGTTGCGCTGTCCGGTCTGAGCACCCCATGATGCGGCAGATAATAACCAACATGCTTAGTGGTTGAGGCCTTAGCCATATGACCCAGATTCTCGTATTCAGCTAGAAACTTCTTATAAAGGTTTTCATATTCCTGGTCCCTCGCAAACTTCCGAAGCACTTGCTGCAAATACCGGTGAGCTGTACTCCATGAGTCCTCAAGTTGTGCAATGGATGATTTGAGCGGAACACGAGCGATGTATCGACCGGTTGAGTCTCTCGAATGAGTGCGCCGAAAGTGAGCCTCGCATTCCTCCTCTTCCGCCGTGAGTTCATTAGTCACGAGTTCTGAGGGCTCCTCTTGAACCCAAAATTTGGTGAGTAAATTCTGCAAGGCAACCTCCTCGTGATGAACTGAAGCAGTGTAAGTGGCGTGCATCGGGGATGTCGTTGCCTGAACCGGACCCAAAATGAGCCAGCCAAACATCGAAAGCTGAGCTATTGGCATGGTGGTTGCGCCTTTGATTATCCGAGGCCGGATGATTTGGCCATAATAATCAGCTCCAATGATAATGTCTATCGTTCGAGGAGTGAGGAATTCCGGATCTGCCAGGTTGAGATTCTTTAGATGAGGCCAGTCTTGGTAGGATGCCTCAAAAGATGGCAGAATTGATGAAACTGTCTTTAAAATGTGAGCTTGAACCGTGACTAGTTCCGCCGAATGAGATGACCGCAAATCAAACTGAGCTATTCCGCGTGTATGAGTCGTCAGCGCTCCACCAATACCAACAATAGGCATTGAGGAACGTCGACGGGGTAATCTGAGCTGTCCGATGAGCTGTTCAGTGACGAATATGAGTTCGGAGCCTGGATCTACCAGAATCCGAACAGTATGAGCTGCAACCGATGAGATAACCTGAGCAACTGCCGTGGCGAGCAATGTTGAGTTGACCAAATTGAGCTGAACCGCAGTGTGGACGATTGCACCAACAACCTATTGCGTGTCGACCGTTGTGCTGTCCTTAGGTGCGTCACGTTGCTGCACAGCACGGGAGCCATGGAGCATAGTATGGTGCCGTTCTTTGCACTCCTTGCATCCTTGGGTGGTCCGGCAGTCCCGTGCGCTGTGACGACCAAGGCAGTTAAAGCATAGACGCTTTTCCATCGCGAACTGCCGTCTTGCCTTCGGATGAAGAGCTCTAAACTGCGAGCATGTCACCACGAAATGGTCTCCTTTGCAACAGTCATAGGCTTAGCGCGTATCCTCCCCTTTTGCGCTGGTTGATGAGTGAGCTGACCCTGATTGATGAGCTGATCCTTGTTTTAAGCTGACCGCCGAATGAGCCGTCCGTTTTGGTGGTGCACTGGGTTGACCACCGCTGGTGTATTCCACTCTTTCCAAAGCTCGAGCGCGAGCAGTCAAAAACTCTATAAGCTGTTTGTACGTAGGATACGTCTGCAGCGTACCTAGCGAGGTTTCCCAGGCCTCCTTCGTTGAGCGGTCCAAATTCCGTGTGATGTGATGCACCAGTATGCAGTCACCAAGATTTTCTCCCACCCCAAGAGATTCCAGAGCCGTATATGCCTCAGTCACGGTTGTTATTAGCTGATTTAGCGCCTTGGCGTTCTTGGTTGGCATTGGCGCGATCTTAAACATCGCGTCAAGATGAGACTGGATGTTGAGCCTCTTGTTTTCATAGCGGCTCACCAGAACCTCCCAGGATGGTTGAAATGATGCACCCGTGAGCGGAAAACTTGTGATCAGTTGTGCAGGTGTTCCTGTCAAACAACCCCTCAAGTAGTGTAGGCGTTCAACGTCCGTAATCGATGCTCGCTCCCGGATGAGACTGGTAAACATGTCTGCAAACGCTGGCCAAGCAGCATAATCACCGGAGAACGATGGAAGCTTAATTCCCGGAAGGCGAGCAACTTCGCGCAAATCATCTGTATGAGCAGTCCGTTCCGTTGGTGTGGGCATGAGATCTTTCCTGAGTCGTGCGGCAGCCATCTTAAATGATGAGTATGCCCGGCAGCACTTGAGATGCACTAAATCACGAAAGTACTCGTGATCCAAGTGAGCTGCTGGCCACACCGACTCCAGATACGAGTGCTCCAATTGAAAAACTCGATGAACCTCTTCCGTTTGCTTATCGAGCTCTCGCAGCTCCTCGAGGGATATACCGGTGTGATCCGCGGGTAGTTGTTCCGAAAACTCCTTCAGGAGTTGCATCCGGCCAACCTGAGTTTGAGCCTTCAGATTCAATTCCGGTGCCAGCCTTGCTGGTGAACCTCCCCTTGTTTTCTTCCCATCAACCTTGTTGATCACGTCCACCGGAACTGCGAGCTGATCTTGTCCCACGAGAGCTGCAGAATCGTCTCCGTTGGGGTCTGACATGTTGAGCTGTCCGTATGCCAATCCAAAAAAAACCAAAATAATTGAAAAACCGTTCCTCGTGATGAGCAAAACAAATTCCGACAAATGTTCACAAAATTCGCGCACGAAATTATTGCGAATCTGAGTAGACCGGGAAACACTCGCGAGACAGTAGAAAAAAAACCAAAAATAATTGAAAAAACCGTTGCTCAAAATGAGCTGATCAAAGTCCGAAAATGTTCAAGAATTCGCGCACGAAAAATATTGAGAGTCTGAGCTGTCCAAAAATTGCACTCGCGACACAGTGAAAAAAACCAAAAATAATTGAAAAAACTTTCCCTCAAAATGAGCAGAACAATGTCCGAAAAAAGTTCACAAAATTCGCGCACGAAAATATTGCGAGTCTGAGTAGACCGGGAACAACACCCGCGTGAAAATGTCAAAAGGTTCAAAATGCACTCGCGAGACAGGAAAAAAAAACCAAAATTAATTGAAAAAACCGTTGCTCAAAATGAGCTGAACAAAGTCCAAAAATGTTCAAGAAATTCGCGCACGAAATTATTGCGAGTCTGAGTAGACCGGGAACAACACTCGCGAGACAGTGGAAAAAAACCAAATTAATTGAAAAAACTTGTTGCTCAAAATGAGCTGAACAAGGTCCAAAAATGTTCAAGAATTCGCGCACGAAAAATATTGAGAGCCTGAGCTGTCCAGAAAATGCACTCGCGACACAGTGAAAGAAAACCAAAAATAATTGAAAAAACGTTCCCTCAAAATGAGCAGAACAATGTCCGAAAAAAGTTCACAAAATTCGCGCACGAAAATATTGCGAGTCTGAGTTGCCCAAAAAATGCACTCGCGACACAGTGAAAAAACCAAAAAAATAATTGAAACAACGTTCCTCCGAAACGAGAAGAATAAAGTCCGGAACACAGTCCAGTTGCGAGTGAACAAATGCAGCGAAGCCACCGAGAGTGAGAGAGACCGAACGATGCCGAACGAGAGCGATGTTCTCGTCGGTGAGTGAACCACCAGTATTACCCGTGCGGCGAAGCACGGTTGCCGCCGCGCGCCAGGCGTGACACCAGCCACTATCTGTGATTTCTGTCCATGAAATTCTTCCCGTTTGAGCACAAACCCACCGAGTTTTATGAAGTTTTATGCAAATTCCGCCTGCCGTGATCCAACTATCCGGCTCGAAGGACCAAAATGTAAAATAATGCCGTCGATGGTTGATAGTGGATCAGGTGTTGTAAATATAATAAATAAATGGCGTAGGCAGGAATTACATAACTCGAAATAAACACTTTAATTTTTAACCAAAACTTCATAAAACACAACAATCAATTGAGTAAGCCGTTAAATTCACATAAATATCCTGAGCAGTCCGTAAAACACTTGTACAGTCCGAGTGACAAAAATTAGCCAATAATATGCCAATTATGCCGAAGCACACGTGCCACCACGTGTTGCTTAGTAAACCGCCCGTGAGTATGTCGATGTAATTTACATAAACCCGCGTTCACTTAACCCGTACGTAATGTCTTTGCGCTGACCGTTTGAGCTACCCGGAGCTGACCGTTGTACACATTCGAAAAAGATGAGGTGACCGTAAAGTAAAACTATTGCCGATGTGCGTACGACCAGTTGAGTCCGTCCGTGCGACCAGTTGAGTCCGTGCGTGCGACCAGTTGAGACCGTGCGTGCGACCAGTTGAGACCGTTAACGAGAACCGAGAAGAAACCGGAAAGCGAGTCAGAGACTCGAGAACGTTCGAGCGCATGCGCGAACTCTGAAATGCGGTTATCGGTGGTATGCCCAGGCGGTGCTGCTGCCGAGCGGTTGATCGACCAACTCAGACAGCAGTCCCGCTAACAAGAGCTTATGCCGCTGGAGTGTAGCAGATGTTACGTCCCAGAGCAGTTGGTGGATGTAGCTTCTCTCCTATTGGTCATCCACGACCGCTCGCTCGTTGTGGATTCGCTGCTGAATTAACTATAGAAATAGAGCAATGGGACCGGGAACTTTTAAATGATCAACACTGTCTTCTAATGTACTTTCACTGATTTTACTGTTTATTAAAAACGCAATATAAGACAAAACTTAATTATTTTACGAAGCTAACTTTTACACAAACTTATAACTGCTGCTATCGCACGAACGTTGGAATTCGGAAAAATGCGCGAACAGCAAAAATAGCAAACCACGCGTTACTCGAATAAAACGATCTTTATCCGTTGCTGGTTGCTCTCGAACTAACTCGAAAACCAGCGTGTACGCTTCCAAAGTCCTTCGTTGCTAAAAAGGAGGAAAATAAGAAAAATGGGAGAGAGGATGGAAAGTTCCGCGGGAAAATCTCAGCGTCGGACCCAAGTAGGCGAAAGGATCTGTCTCTGGTCAGCATGTGTGGTTGACAAAAAGCAGGCCCGCTCGACGACGTTAACCAGGCTCGCGCGGAGACGCTGATCAGGCGTGTGCACTCTTGAGTTTTATTGCTAGAAAACCCTGGGAACGCGGCTTCATTTTTGGGTGATTTATGAAGAACGTGCTCAATAGGGTGTGTCGAATTTTTTTTTTTTTTTTTTCATATTGCATGGTCTCAAACCATTGTTTGTGCCTTTAAACAACTCGTCTGAAAATTTGAGCGAGATAAAAATTTTTTTAGAGGTGGCTCAAACGATGTATCGATTTCTCATTTAATTAACACGTAAAAGAATACGGCTCTTAATAAATTCATGTCCCCAAATTACGGATACGATATATTGGAGTTTGTATTTTTTTTTTCGTCATCTTCATATCACACGGAAGTGAAAAAGTGCTTACAAATTTTTCGTTTAGATCAATAGTTTTCAAGTCATGATTTTTTTAAGGCGCGAGATATTCATTTCGCCTAAATTCGAGAAATTCGGGCAAGAATTGCCAACACTTCCCGATGTTAAAAATTTTTTTTTAAATTCATACTCATTATAGGGACTCAAAAGACTAATTTCGCATAATAATAATTTCAAAATATTATTAACAAATTGTTAACAAGAAAATTGTTCATCAAAATATGCGGTGACTCAACTTTTTTTTATATGAAAAAGATTCGTTCATTTTTCGGAATACATATGAATTTTTTCAGATTTTTGTCTTTATTTTTATTTTTGCACATTTTTCCATGTAAATAACAAGAAAAATCAAAATAAAGATAAAAATCTGAAAAAATTCATATGTATTCCGAAAAATGAACGAATCTTTTTCATACAAAAAAAAGTTGAGTCACCGCATATTTTGATGAACAATTTTCTTTTTAACAATTTGTTAATAACATTTTGAAATTATTATTATGCGAAATTAGTCTTTTGCGTGCCTATAATAAGTATGAATTTTTTCAAATTTTTTTAACATCGGGAAGTGTTTGCAATTCTTGCCCGAATTTCTCGAATTTAGGCGAAATGAATATCTCGCGCCTTACAAAAATCATGACTTGAAAACTATTGATCTAAACGAAAAATTTGTAAGCACTTTTTCACTTCCGAATGATATGAAGATGACGAAGCAAAATATACAAACTCCAATATATCGTATCCGTAATTTGGGGACATGAATTTATTAAGAGCCGTATTCATTTACGTGTTAATTAAATGAGAAATCGATACATCGTTTGAGCCACCTCTAAACATTTTTTTATCGTGCTCAAATTTTCAGACGAGTTGTTTAAAGGCACAAACAATGGTTTGAGACCATACAATATGAAAAAAAAAAAAAAAAAAATTCGCCACACCCTAGTGCTCAAACATAAATACAATGTTATACAGGAAACTGTACGTTAAATTATGTGAGCTGAGGAGAAAGTTGTAGCTGAGGCATGCTGCGTTAATTTAAAAGTGATTCGCGCTGCGCGAGTACTTAATAACAGCGTTCTACTATACCGGGAGACTCCCGGTAATGTAGCTTATGATAAAATCCGATATAGTGATGATGCTCTATACCTCAGCTCATCACACCTTCCCCCTTATAAGAAAAAGACGTTTCCCTTTTTAAATGGGAAACGACTTTTTGTATCACTTATTTCTAGCCTACTTTAATATTTATCATAATATTTACGTTTACATTTGTATTTAGTCATTATTCTATTTACGAGGTATCTCTGTTAGGTGGGAGAGTGGCAACTTTCAGTTTGTTTAGGTGCACTGACTGCCATGGAATGCGATCCACACCATTTCCCGTTTTCGAAACGTCAACTAATTTTACCTCGAGTAGATCGGTAATGTCCCTGAGATCGTTAATGGCGTCTATTATGTTTTTCAAGTACGGCCTCTCGGCATACGTATTTTTGACCACCAGGTTGAAAGTGCAACGCCCGTTATCGAAGAAAAGAATCACCTGTCCTAGTTGCGGTTTCGCTTCTTTTATTTTATTTATGTCGATTAGACCGGCATCTGTTAATTCCCTGTTAATCGCGGTTATCAGCATACAATCGGCGGGGTTGAAATTAACCTTGTGCCAACCGCTTAAGATAAGAGTATCTTTTGTCGTTAGTATGCACGAATATTCGATTGCGTAGACTACGCCTATTAGTCGGGGATCATCACTCGCGGTTGTCTTTACAAGTTCTGTTCGATTTTCTAGTATTGTCTGACATTCATGGCCGGGTCTTTCGTTCCATTGTGCAAAGGAGACCTCCATCTGACCCTTGCCGGTGACGACGTTCGAGGAATTAGTCATTATCCATCGGGGATGGACACCTGCATCTGACCCTTGACGGTCACGAAGTACCAGGACTTTTTTCGTGATAGTTCCGGCACCTTCCCCCCTTTTGTTACTGGAAACGTACGGTGTTTTTGAATTTGGTCCATGCTGATTGTGTGGCTCTTGACGGATAGACACGGGGCTGTGTGTTCCGGGGTTGTTAGTGTTTGCATGCGCATTTGTTTCCGGGAGAGGTTTCGGATCGGGAGTATCTTCGGGGTTCCGGTGCCTCCCTCCCGTTGCCGGGGTTCCTATGTTCCCCCTGCAGTGTGCAGGGTCGTTTACGGACTCCGGGGCTGTTAACCGAGCCTCGTCCGAGTCATTCAGTGTAGGAGATTGGGTGGTACCCAATCGCCCGGCTGTCAGAAATACATTACCGATCATTTCCTGTAATGATTTAATTTGTTCATCGAGTTCGTCAATGTCCCAGTCCTCCTCCTCCTCTATAACGTTGTCGTCGTCGTTTCCGTGTGCGTCTAATGCCAATTCGGCAGATGGCTGGGCATCGATGCTCAGGATCTGCTCAACTTGCATTGTGTCTGTGAGTTGTTCGTATCGTTCATTAAGATCGGGAGGATTTCTGGACAGGGCGTCTGCGTTCGAGTTGATGATCCCCTTTTTATACACGATTTCGTAATCGTGGTCACTGAGTTTGATTCGCCAACGAGCTAGGCGTGATAATGGGTCTTTCAGATTGTTCAGCCAGATTAGGGGTCTGTGGGCGGTAACGAGGGTACATTTACACTTCTATTGTGGCGTATCTTGTCTCGGCGCCGTTTAACGTTCGCGATGCATAAGACACTGGGAGGTCGCGGCCTATGGGACCCTGACTTAGCACGGCACCTAGAGCGAAATCCGGAGCATCTGTTGTTACAACGAACGGTCTATTGAAATCAGGGTACTGCAGCAGTGGTTCGGAGCAGAGTTTGTCTCTTAGGGTTTCAAAAGCTTGTTGTTGATCGGACTGCCAGTCGAAATTCGTATCTTTCTTCAAGAGAGCTGTTAAAGGTTTAGCAATTTTTGCGAAATTGGGGATAAAACGACGGTAATACCCAATTAAACCCAGGAATTGTTTTATGTTACGCTTTTATTTCTCCGCGAGTCTCGTACATTCCCGAACCGATTCCCGTGATGTGCTAGACTGCATCGCGATTTATCCACGCTTGATAATTGACCGCACTTTCTTTAATCAAATTTAAATTAGAACCTGTGTCTACCATCAATGTCACTTCCCCCGGTGGAACATTACGTCTTGTAAGCGTACTATGGGAATGTCGGCTCGACCGTTGTTGCGGAGGTGGAGGACGTACCGTTGCTTTGTTGGCGCTGGAACACGTAGACCGCCGGGGCACCGCCCTGACGGTCCCGTCGCGGGTTTAAATGACCGATGGGATTGCTACTACGCGGTTTTTTTGCTGATCGTTCCGCGCGTTCCCTTTCGTATCGTTGTTTGAGATGACAGTTTACCTCCTGGTGGTTCTTACAGCTGCAATAATTGCAACCATTTTCTCCTACCATTTTCCCGGTTTTCACGCCAGTGTGCTGCTTAGGGCAATCGCGACGCATGTGACCGAACTCTTTACACTTGAAGCACTGCAACGAGCTTAAGGACCTTCCGCGCGACGGTCCGGGGGCTTCGCAATCCGATGTCACGTACACTAATCGTCGCTTCTGAATCGATTTAAAATCGTTAGTGTCCGTGGGTTTAGGAGGGCTCGAGGGGTCTCCATTTGTCTGGCTGTGCGTGCTCGTCCAGCTGCGAGCTTCGATGTCGGCCTTTGACGCGAGGTTTATTGCCGTGTCTAAATCGGTAGGGTGCCTGTTCTCGAGAAATCCGAGCGTGTTCTGGTCAAGACCTCTAATAAAATGTTTTGCTGCCGGTCGTTCCATTCCCGCGGCAATTGATTTTCCGATCGCGCCTGGGTTTTCTCGTTCCAAGCACATACGGATCTCCGATAATAAGGCGTACGTTCGCGATCCATATTTGCCGATACTTTCTCCCGATTTGCGCGTGATTACCGTTATTTGTTGCAATAGTGAACTAGAGTCGTTCGTCTGCGTGCGACTCTTTATATAGTCTAAAAGTGAGTCTAGCGTTAAAAAAAATCCTTGCCGCTCTCCCATACGTGCCTGCGGGCGTCTTTTACCACCTTTGTGCGGATCAGAAGGATCAGTAATTTCATTTCATGCGGTTCTATTACTGATGCCGCGGCCCTGCACTGTGCAATAAATTGCGAGACCGGCAGATTCTCTCCATCGAACTCCGGGATGATGGAGGCCGCGAGCTTATACCCAGGACTCAGTCCCCTGCTAATAGGAGGTTCGAAGCCTGCCATTGAGCCAGTCATTAACTGATTTCCAATATTATTGACTCTAATATCCGGATGCGACTCGACACTTACACCGCTAATACTAGTGTTGCTCGAAAGGCGATTAATTCCGGAAATCGGAATTAGCGAATCATTTGTCTGGTTTGTTTCGGCAGGTGGTTCTTCTCCTATTTGCGGGGCCGAGCGTCTGGCGTGTCTAACAGTAGCCGTTTGTTTCCCTCGAGGCATTTTTAACAAATCTACTTGCTAAAAATAATTCTAAGGGATCCGCAATACGCAACAGATTATTTAGTAAAATTACCGCGGATGTTGGAGAGGGAATAGCTTCGTTCTGACCTGTCTTGGACCTCTCGCAACCTTATAATTGTCCTGGCGTTCGCCCTACGCCCACAGGGAAAACCAAGACTCAAAAGCCTGTGGAAGGACAATGTACATTCGCATCTACATAAATGGTTCAAAAACTTACGGTTTGCTGGCTACTGTCGACGTTTCACTAATAATTAAACACTTAAATATGCCTCCATGCACCACGGAGTCTTTAAAGTTCACTCTTTCGATAATACACAATCCTGGTGCGACCCTCCGTTGCCGTAAGCCCCAGTGGCCCGGTTGAGTCGTCGTCCCTTCGTTGCCGTAAGCCCCAGTGGCCCGGTTGAGTCGTCGTCCCTTCGTTGCCGTAAACCGTCAGTGGCCCGGTGGAATCCTTGAGGTCCGTCGTGATACCGATGGCTCCCTTGGTCCAATTATGCGCTCTCCGGTCGGCACGGCCAAATCGCACGGTTCAGCTGAATTACTCAGTTCACCCAGCTGAGATCCGACGAAAGAGGAGGCACCGATGGAAATAAATCCAGGAAAATAATTGTGGATTTTCTTCTGCAGACTTCACTACACTGTTTTAATTTTTATTTCAGTGAATTGTAAATTTTTTATTTAATTGCACTTGATTTTTCAAAAGTCCTTTATTTATCTGGATTAGTACTAATACTAATCATCGATTAGTACTAAGTAGGCGAAAGGATCTGTCTCTGGTCAGCACGTGTGGTTGACAAAAAGCAGGCCCGCTCGACGACGTTAACCAGGCTCGCGCGGAGACGCTGATCAGGCGTGTGCACTCTTGAGTTTTATTGCTAGAAAACCCTGGGAACGAGGCTTCATTTTTGGGTGATTTATGAAGAACGTGCTCAAACATAAATACAATGTTATACAGGAAACTGTACGTTAAATTATGTGAGCTGAGGAGAAAGTTGTAGCTGAGGCATGCGGCGTTAATTTAAAAGTGATTCGCGCTGCGCGAGTACTTAATAAAAGCGTTCTACTATACGGGGAGACTCCCGGTAATGTAGCTTATGATAAAATCCGATATAGTGATGACGCTCTATACCTCAGCTCATCACACAGAAGTCAATTTCCCGGCAGTAACACGCTGCGCTTGCGATACGCATCAAACTATTAAAGTGCATGCCCCGTTATTCGCGCGAATTCAAATATGATGTAAATGTTACTTGTTGCATTGGAGACATCACACTGTCATCGCATCGTTTATATCGCGTTTCACTAGTTGCTTTTAAAAATGGTAAACAGATACTAGTATATTTCGATACAAGAGGCCAAAGGAGCGTTTTGCGCACTGCTCGCGTAAAGACAGCACGAAGCCTCGGCGAAGCCGAGGAACAGTGTGCAAAATGAGGGAGCCAGTGCGCAAAATATCTTACGCACTAGTGCGTCAACCGGCCATTTTGCATGTCTGTGAACGGTGGGCAAACGAGGATTTTGCATGCACGAGTAAAGAGAAAATTTATTTACAAATACGTAATTAATGTTTTTCATCTACAGAAAAAAATAATTTAAAAACAGGCATACTGCCGAAATCGGCAATTTTTCGGCTTTATGTACGTGATTATAAATACGTAATTAATGTTATTATTAATGTTAATTAATGATAAATACGTAATTAATGTTTTTTATCTACAGAAAAAAATAATTTAAAAACAGGCATACTGCCGAAATCGGAAATTTTTCGGCTTTATGTCCAAGATTTTGAAGGTTCAGAGATCACACTTAACTAAACAAAGCTGCAGAAAGTGAAAAAAAAGAAAATTATTACATTTAAAAAAAACTTCAACACCCTTATTTATTTTGTGTCAACAAAAAATCGGCCTTAATGTCCGCATATAAAAAAATAAATAAATAAAATAGTTTCAAACTTAAATATAATATTCTGATAATTTTTTACGATTTTTGAGAAAATAAAATATAAATGGTATGGTGGAACTTGGCCATTTTTGCGAATTTCGGCTTACAACTTTACTAACACATAGATTAAATGGAAATGAACATTTTTACAGAAAAAAAAATCGATCTTTTACATTTTTGACCTCACCCCCTTGATATATAGGACTGAAAGAAATCAACATATTCCACTTGTAGCTTGTAGCTTGGTCAATCTTACTATTTTTCTGTCGAATATGCTTACTTAAAATTATCGATTGATGATCAATACTGATGTGAAAAAATCATTTCCTAGACAGTGGCTGTCGATAACTAGTCCTAGATCGCAGGTTGTTAATTCTCCAATCTGTTCTTCGAACTGTAGTGGCCCGCATAGGATCTTCCAAAAGTTCCTCACTTTTAATTGACCGGTAGCCGCGCGAGCAGTGCCCCTAACATTGTCGGTGTAAAAGTGTTCTGTAACCGTTGCCTTTTTTTGTCTCTTATGTCGATCCGGTTGTTGCTTTATCATTATTTGGAATTACAGGTTTCTTTAAATCTTTCCATCTCTCTTCTGTAAGAAAGTCTCTGAAACTTCTCTATCTTTCCAAATTATCGCTGAAAATTTGTGGGAAGAATTCTCTCGCGTAATACTGCACCGCGTGTACACGTACGTATATCCGTTATGACGTCACCCGGCGACCCGGCCCGGACATGCGCGACGCTTCTATATAATGTGTGTACGTGATTTAAGATTGTGTGAGTGCGTTAAACGCGAAAAACTTTTAAATGACCAGATATCAGCGATAAATGAACCGATTTTCTTGTGACAGGTCTCATTCGAAAGAAAAAAAAATAGAAAATGTTGATCATGATACACTTTTCGTTCGCGACGTGTGGTCAGAAATAATATGTTGGCACGTACAGGTTGGGACATTTAAAGTTGTATGAGTGCGGCAGCGCAAGAAGAACATAAAATCGCTCGGCCAGAATTACTAAGATGCCAGATATCAGCATTAAAGCAACAGGTTTCCTTGCTGCAGGTCCCATTTGAAAGAGAAAAATAAATAAAAAATATTGAACCTAACACATCTTTGTTTCTCGACGTGTGGTTAAATATAATTCGAGTTACAATTTGAAAACGGTCGGTGAGTGGCCGCCTTCGGAATAAATAGAGGAGCTGTAGCGACCGTCAAGTTAAGAGAAACAGCCCCGTCAAGATCAAACAGACAAACCATCATGTGAAGGCAACATTAATTTCTTTTTTAACCTAACGTCGAGTCGCTACCGCGACTCTTGATAAGCGAGGACGTCCTTGAACAGAAGTCCCTTAAAACTTTATTGTTTACTATTGGTTTGAACTTGTTTGTTTAAGTAGGGAAGTCTTATCTAAGTGAATGTGGCACAATCTCACCGAACATATGAAGGCTGGCTTTTGATTAACTATCAGCCGATCTCCTACACCTATGTGAAAATCATACTTCGCGTATGCCACACAGGCATGAGAAATCTAACTTTGCACACAGGTGTTTCAAAATAGTGCGATCCTAGTGAGATAAAACGTTTTCTGACGAGTGTGAGTTTACAATCACAGGAGTTAGGAAAATGTTTATTGCACACGTATCGTACAAAATTTTATTTTACAAGGTGTGAAAATGGGGATTTCTATACCCGAAGCGTGCGTAAAACCGCATGTCTCATACCGTGTGTAATAAATAATTTCTACATAGACTGCAATAGCTTGACGAAAATCTTCTTTGCAGAGAAGAAGTCGAAAACCAGCGCATTTGACAGAAACTTGAGCGTTGCGAAAATGTTATGGACTCGAAAACTTATTCAATGATGTGAATCATTCGTTTAATTTATATTTTAATATAATTATTTTAACTGCAGTGTTAATAATAGCTGGTTGCTTGTCTTAAGTGTATCGCATTTATAAGAAAAAATAGCTTTTATTTCGTACAAAAATTAAGTATATACATAATGATACATGATTAAAATATCTACACGAAATAATCGTGTGAATACATCAGTTAAGTCCAACAGTCACATTCTCCATGTCAGTTAGCCACTTTCCTTACGTTTCTCTTGTGAGCACATGCAGTGGCGGCTTTCGTCCGTTGTCGAATAAACTATTACGTTAGCATGGCGACACCGCGGTGAGAAAATCGTCATAGACATGACTGCATTCGTTCAATTCTGTAAAGTATTCGTTTTGGTACCGGAACATCAATTGCTATTAATCAGTACGTGGTAAAAGCCGAGTCGTCAATCGTGTCAGAACTATCAGAGTTGCTTTCAGCCGCATTTACGAAAGCCGATGACAAATCTCCTGCCAGCTTGCTCACTGATTGTGACGACACATCGTACATGAATATCTCCTTATCTCCGTGTGAATCGTCTTGCGGCCTGTGAACATGGAAAACTCTCTTAAGATGGATAAAAGTGGACATGATATTATCAATATATACATTCTATATGTACTATATATCAAATAATAATACGTAGATACTCATGTTCATTATGAACCATAACATAAACTGCGAAATTCGAAGTAATGAACCCTTCATGGCTTAACGAAATGCAATGAATTACTTTATTTCCATGAAATTTTGTACACAGGATTTTTTTAAATCGCTTAATACGATTTTCTTATGATTATGTTCATTCACAAAATTAAAAAATCAGTAAGTGTTTACCAAGTTTTACTAAACTTAAGTCATTGTTCATAATACGTTTTGTAATATGTATATGAACTTATTTGCGACGCGCGAATTTTGAATTGAGATTAGGATTAAACACCCCCAAAAGTCCTCAAGTATCGAGCTGAATCTGAATTAAGGATACATTGCCAATAGAAAATTTGATTGCATGACAATCAGAGACCTACACGGCAAGACCAAGACCGGAAAAAATCAAAACCATTGAAGATAGTAAAAACGTTAATTTTAATACTAATAAAGTCGTAAGATATTGATAAAGCGGAGGAAGAAAAATTCAATTAAACTGATTCATTGTTTTTTTTTTCAGAAATCATGTGATTTTTTTACGATCACATGATTTGGCACACATGACACATGCACACGCACACGCACACGCACCCGCACAAGCACACGCACACGCACACGCACACGCACACGCACGCACACACACGTGTGCATGCTCTAGAACGAATTTTTAGCTATCGGACTGAAACTACGTCTTAAAATTAAACAAAGTGATACGACCTTTGGTATTGAATTTGAGCCAAATCGGTAAAGCGGTTCGGTTTTTATGGAATTTTGATTTTTTTTTTAAATTTGTTGGTGTCGCTCTGGATTTCGTAAAACGTCAGAAATTATCAACTTCATCAATAATTTTCATCTTTCGCAAAGCTTCCTCTGTGACAAAGCCAAAAATAAAGTAAAGAAACTTCCTCATAGAGGCGGCTTTGTGAAAAGCGAAAAAGAATGACGAAGCAATGTCTACTTTGCATGCTTTTTTTAATTTTCAGAAGTTTACGGTTTTTGAATACATGGTGTGAAAAAGTCTTTAAAAATTCTCGAAAAACAGTATTTAAAAGCCTGCGAAGTAGAACCTTGCAAATTGCTTACTCATTTGAAAAATGAATGAGCAAAACCAAATCTACTCAGCAGAATCTTGATGCTTACAAAGATATCTCTATTCGGAAGTATGTTCATTCATTTTGGCTTCCTCATAATGAGCGTTCTTGTCTATCCCAAAGTACTGAAAATCATTCAAATCAAATAACTTTTTGCGTTCTCTAATTTTATCTGTCTTCTAAAATATGCCATTTTTAATTTTTGTTTGTCTTAATTTTTTTTCATGATTATATTTGTACTAAAAATCTCCGTGATAAAAATATAATAATTATACCTTTTAATCGTTGGCTAAATGTGCACATACTTTGAAAAACATCTTTGATGACTGTGAAATTCATTGAACACGAGTGTATCAAATATACATCAATATCGCGTCAAAGACTTAATAGGACGTGTGTTACTCACGTTGTAACAAGCAAGACGACTGACTGCCTTTGTGGTTCCGTTCGACTTTCTTGTTCCAGCCATTTCTTGTAATTTTCCGCACTCGGTTTCTTCACAAGCTGCTTAAGCGAATCCCCAGCTAAGAATTTGACCGGTTGTGCCCCAACAAGCATTCTACTTTGTCGTGAATCCTCATGTTCATTCTGTTCTCCATCCTGAAAACCACTGTAGTCAACCGGCGCTAGAACAACGACACTCGAAATTTTCCTGCCCTGGAGCTCCGGGGCATCGGGTATTGGAAAGGAAGTGCCGCTCACTTTGAGTGGAAGATAACGATTGTACTGAGGGTCGGTCCTCGTGCCAATGGTGACGGGCTTTAGGTGGGTCGCATCTTCGCGTATGTGCTGATCGGCGATAGCTTGGCCTTGTGCCGTATTTGGGTCGAAGTGTACTACTTTCATTTCTACACCTCCGGGCCGCAATGTTGCGTGCTCAACTTTAGTGAACGTCGCCTTCTTCGGATGCTGTGTCGAAGCCGAATTACCCACGGTCTTAGGTCTCTTTGCTATAGCGGGTATAGGTTCACTGGCGGCAGTGGCCGCAGCACCTCCTGCTCCATAGAAATTAGCAAGTGCTTCGGGAGGTAAATTCTCGATCGGTATACCACCAACCTTATCGTAATCGAGAATCTGAATATCGGCATTCCCGAGTATACCGGAGCTGAGCAGTTGTTCTCTAATGTCATCGGGCACTTCATCCGGTAGATTAGCGATGTTTGCTTTGATCTTTGCTTCGTCTTTTGGTGCAGCTGTGGTTGGAGCTTCCGTTGTTGTGGTCGCAGGTGTCGTTGTCGTTGAAACGGGCTCTGAAGTTGTGCTAGATAAGTAGATTGTTCTAGCTGTCGATGATATACCCAAATCGTTCGAGTTGCTTATCGGAGTTGCGTATATCTTTTGCTTGTCATTTTCCTGGAACACCGGCCGTCCCCATATGGACTTCTGTGGTGAAGATACTATTCTTTGTTGCTGTGGCGTGGGTAGGTTTTGCGCGAAGAATGATTGCTGATTAGACTGATATGTTTGGTGTTTCGCCATGCTGTTGTGCTGGTTTTGCAGTTGACGTATTTGCTGCTGTTGTTGCTGAGACGAATCACCGACAATGTTGTTCGTTGGGTTTCTCACGAAATATTGTTGCTGCTGTTGCTGTACATCAGGCGAAGGTGATGCAGCCAGTTGCGGAAATTGGTTAGGTTCGGATTCTGGATATTGTATAGGTTGCACCTGAGGATTCGGAGGAAACGGACCAGGATGAAGTGGATTCTCCCTGATAGCATAATGTTGTTCCAATTTTGGTACCGCCTTTAATATTTCACCTCCCGGCCTCTGTTGCTGCACCGGCTGCTGTAATTGCTGATTGTACCCGGAATTCAAAGTCGGTTGCAGACTTCCAAACTTTAACTGTTGCCGAGACTGCTGTTCATGCAATAATCTGTTATCCTGTTCTTGCTTTCGACGTTGCTGTTCTAGGTGAAATTTCTGTTGTTCTTGAATTCTAAGTTGCTCTTCTTGCCTCTGTCTTTCTTGTTGTCTTTGTTGATCAGTCTGTTTCTGCTGTTCACTAATTCTCTGATCCTCTAACTTTCTGTGGTGATCTTGTTGTTTCTGTTGCTCCTGTTGACGCTGCTGCTCTTGTAATCTTTGTTGTTCCCGATATCTAAGTTCCTGTTGACGACGTTGCTCTTGATGATATCGCTGTTTTTCAAGTTCCTGGTCCTTGTATGACTGTATATGCTGCTGCTGCTGCTGTTGTGGTTGTTGTTGTTGTTGTTGTTGTTGTTGTTGTTGTAAATGATGGTGCTGCTGTTGGAACTGTTGCTGTTGGTGCGGGTGCTGTTGTATGTTACCATTGAAATTTCCAGCTGATACTAACGAGGGCGGTTGATTTTGCAAGTGAACACTCTGATGTGAAATTGAAAGTGCAGGTGGGAATCCAGGCTGTTGAGGATGATTTATACTAATTCTATGCGGTGGTGTGTAAGCCTGGAAAGGCAATCGTTGTTGAATCTCGGGCAGATTTTGAATTGTAATTGGGGGTCGTTGTTGCTGGGGTCTTGGTGGATGTATAGGCCCGTTCGGCTGTGACTGGAATTGCTGATGTGGAACCGGGTAATTCGGTGGTAGCTGTTGCTGTGAGGAGAAAGAATTCACGATTCTTTGCTGGGGAAAGGCAGGGGGTATCCGCGGGAACGATTGAATGTTATGATAGGGGCCATGTTGTCTTTTCGGCGACCCAGGAGGCGGCAAAGGCGTCACAGAACTGGTTTGCGCTGGGGAGGACTTCGTTGAATGAACAACGGAATCGCTTCGTTTGCTATGATTGTTCGGTGGTATTTGTTCGGTACCGAAAGTCACACGTATTCCACTACTGCCTGAATGATAGACCTCACTTTCTGGCCGAATGATTGCTCTTAACGTTGTAGATGGTTCAGGTGCTGGTGCTTCGGTTGTGTACAAGTGAGAATTACCTTCATCATGTTCATCTGCAGTTCCTGTTTGTATTTCTTCATGTTCCTCAACGGGATTTAACGCCGGTATAGGAGGATCGTAAATAACTCTGGGTTGGCTATCACCGTGTTCTTTTTTCTTCTCGTATTTTACATAGAACACCTGAATTGGTTCTTTTGTAGGTTTCGGCTGTGGCACTGTTGGTGGCCGGGGAGTTGGAAGCGTTTCATTGGATTCCTTTATTATTATCTCAATGATGGGCTCTGGCTCGTTGGAATAGTGATTGAAGAATGTTGGATCATCGTGGTAGGATCGGTCGTCAATTTTTGGGCTTGCCGAAGGATTGTACAGAGGATCCCTCTGTGAGTACTGTACTATCGGTTCCATTTGGACTGCATATGGAGGTGGACGTCCGCCTCTTCTTGGATAATAAGTGATTTGTTGCCGCTTACCGCGGGGCTTGGTCTGGTCATTCGTCGAAACGAGGAGGAACATCCCGACGAGCAGCGCCTGGAAGTAACCACAATCGTCAGGCTTAATAGTGTGCTTGGGAATCTATACGCAATTTATATCTAAGTGGATCATCGCCATCTCAGAAAAACAAATGTTATCGAAATATCGTGAGATTTGAACTGTTGAGTATCACACAATTCATGGCTAGTGTAATACTTTGGACTCTTACGTTCTTCTCTTACTTCTTTACAAATGCATCAATATAATTAATGTCATTCAGATTCGTACAAAAAAATTAATGTTTCGTTATTTGTGTAATTTTAAAGGGGCAACGATGTCTGTATTATTTTTATCCTTTAATGTAAGGATAAAGGACTTTGATGTACTGTTTGATAGATCTTGATCTATTCAAATCCATTTGGATGTACCGTCATCAACTAATGAAAATTTGTTTACATTGGTACAGGGGATGTCGGGGAAACGACTCCTGAACACGAAGGGTTAACATATTTGAGCGTGGGTCGTAGTATTCAGTAAGTTTTTTTTACTAAGCCCTCTACAATCAATAAGAAACGAAAAATATTTGTACGCGTATGATTGTACAGATGATTAATTATTTTGTAGTGGATGCAATTCTTAGGGAAATCCTCCATAGCTCTGCCTAAATTCAATACAAAACGTCTTTCATTATTGTTTTACGAATAATATTTTATCTCAATATTGAGAAATTTGCGGTAGTTCGAGAATTTATAGCCATTTTTCACTATATATAAGGGAATTGTACCAAACGTTTTTATGCTAATGGAATAATTTTAACTTTTTCGAATACATATAAATTTTCACATACTTATGAACCCTCAATAATTTTAACGCTCTTTTTTTAAAACAATACATCCAATAATTGCTAAAATTCTATAAAACAAATATATTCGAAAAGAAAATCATCGATTCAACTTCATAGGTAAATAAATGTATTAATTAATTTATTTGTTTACGAATTCAGAAACAACTTTTTAGCATAATAATGGAGCAAATTTATTGTTTTTACACGGTGCTCACGGGAGGGCTGGAAAAATTGATCTTTAAATCGAAAATTAACATACTTAGATCAAAGATAGAGAAAAAATAGACAGTACTACGGATTCGCAAATCATTCAGGACTTGATGCATCATGAAAAAAGGTGAAGTCTCCGGAATAATGTTTAATTGAACCAAGGTCAAAGTGCGCGATACCGGGCCAAATGACGTTTCCTAACCTAATTATCGTAAAAATGAAGTCAAATCCGCACTAAACATATCAACTATTTACAAATAATCGTTTTAATTTGATTACGACAATTTCGAAGGATTCTCGATTTTCTAAAATATTATTATTGACGCAGTCAAAGTGATGCGTATGATTATTTTTTAATGTCATATAGACTCTGAGATTTATGACTCCGGCGTACCGACAGAACTACTTTAAAATTATTGGAGACGGTCCGTTAGGAAATATATCTTCTTAAATTAATAATTAATTACTAAATTGATTATACTGAATATTTCCCGCCGTTACTTGCCCAATACTGGCTGTGTTTGTTACCATTCCCAGGCCGCATTGGCCCTCAGTACCCGGCCGTGCACAACTACCAGTACTGGGCCGAAGTTATCATCCAGCAGTCAAGCCAGTGCTGCACCAGTGCTGGTTACCATTGCCGTGCCGTTGCTGGAAGGCTGGCCGCCAGGACCGGCCCAATGCTCGGCCAATTGTGAGCCCTTATACGAGCTAGTGGACTAACTATTCTTCACACTCTTTGCTTGTCGCATAATATTCAAATTCCAATTATATCGAAATCTGGGCTAGAAGTGTATCTGTGACATTGTCAACGTTTCCGCCAAATTTTCAGATTGTATTTCTCGTTCGGAGTTTTTCGAACTACTGAACACAAACATCGATACCGTCATTTTTTCGTGAACCACTTTCGCGGAGGTTTCACTGGCTATCATAATATCGAAATCTTGAAAAAAAGTCTTCAAAACAAAGCTTTCTCCACGTGGAAGTAAAAACTGGCTTTCAATAATATAGACAGCACGGCAGGGAAGTTCCCTTAATGTAATACGGCTCATTAAAAGCATTGAGCCGAGTAACCCGGTTAATAACGAGAGAAGACATCCTGTTAGGGTAAGAAGCCGATCGATTGGTATTCTAGCGATGTGTTCAGAGCGCAGACAGTTAACCAGAGCCTAATAAACAATTCCGAGTTGCGAGTACTGCTCCCAATATGGCGAGGCCGAGTTTTCGCGTAAATCACCAGCAAACTACTCGTCCTATTACAGCGCGAATGTGCAGGCACGAAACGTTCTCTACAGTAGCGCATCTTTTAAGTGGAGGGGTGTACGCGCCGAAACTGATTTCACGCAAAAGTAAAAGACACAGCACTGTCATAGGAGCATACATTTCACATTCGAAAGTGTCGATGGCGAATTGGAGGATAACAGTGAACGGCGGCCAGTGTTCAATACCGGCCAGGTTGGTTTTTAATGATTTAGCAGTGATGCTGAGATGAGTCTTAAATTATCTAGTTGCGCATGGTAAATTAAAACATTTAAGTTTATTTTTCTTGCTGATCTGAATACATTTGTAGAGCGATTTCTAAGTTTGAATTCCCCGGGAAGGTAGTTAGTTGTCATAAGGGAAAGAAAAATATCGTTCATTTCAGATATAACTGTTTGTACTTCCGAAATATTACAACGAGACAGAACTTAAAACACATGTATAACAAGTTCGAATGTGACAGAATATTGCATTTTATTAGGTAAATACGTAGCAAAAATGTAGTTGGGGCAACTACTTTTTTATGAGTTCACCAAAAATAAATAGTGACAAACATTTATTCAGTTCCCATAAATAAATAAATGATTGTCACAACTTATTTATAGCGGAATCATAAAAAAGTGGTAGTATCAACGACTTTTGTCTCCGTGAATTGCTAAGGATGTAACTTGTAATAAAATGTATTTGAAATGCGACTTTAGATTGCTTTAAATTTTTCAAACGAGTATGGATATTTGTACTCTATACATTACCTCCGCATTACGTTTCTACTTGATTATATAAAAATTTCATACTTTGAAAACTGAATTTTGTCAGTTAATGTAGCTTGGCACATAAGTAATGACGACGCGTTTCTCTTTGACCAGTAATTTAAATATGCGTAACATCTGCATTCCCGAAAAGTTTTATTCGATTACAATTTAAGTACTACTAGCTACTATGGTAATTGATGCTAAATAATAGTGAAATCCAAAAGGTATTACTGGTTTTAGGTACTAAACAAGTTAGAGGAGAAAGGCTTAATTCTTCATGTTGTAAAACGTATTCGCTGATATTCTCAAAATTCTTCAAATTCGAATCCGATAAAACTGTTAGTTTAACATGTTAATTAGTTGGGATAAATCTGCAATGCAGGATGAAAAACTTGTTGTAATGTTGTTAAATATTATATTGACACAAAAAAAATGTAATAGTTTTTAATAGATAATTCCGGCCACTGGATCGTGTGTGCAGAATTATATTAAGTCGAAATCGCAAATTATGATCATGTTATCCAACATGTATTTTGCTATTTTTCCCCTCTTATATTTTAACAATTATTGCTTTCAGGTTGAATTATAAAATAAAATTTCTTACATACATTGGATATATAAATCCTTAACATTATTTTATTTTTTTTATCGGTGACCAATAATATTTACTCACGATGAGTTGATCGAAAGATCGTTTTGTGCCCTAAAGTGATAGTATTTTCCTGTGATCGTACCAAATTATGCACTCATACATGATTTTTGCAGGACATTCCACTTTATAATTAAGATATTGAGATTTTTTCTTAAAGCAGCTTTGATATGGCCTCTCATCTCTACATTTCTTATTGGAAAGTGTTGGTGTTGAATTAGCATTGCCGGTACATAAAGTGAAGAGCACAACACGAGCACCATTTAAATTCTAGCTGTTCCTCGACACTGTACATTTTAAACTCTCTCAATTCCAAACACATCAAGAGTCGCTTCACTTCAGTATCTTTCTAGCGTGCCCGAGAAATCATCGTAGTTTCCACGTCTTCCTCTTGCACAACAGTGTAGAACGGTTGCTGTGGGGCGGTGAAATCAACGAGTTTTTTACTTATTTATCCTCCTCTTATTTTTGTTTTCAATGTCATTATATCATTTCGACAGCGTGACACACAAACGAAAGGAACAGGTAAAAAAAAGTCCATGGAATCCCAAAAAAACTGCTAATATTCAATTCAGAAATATTTCTAGTGGTGCCACCTATCAACAAGTATCAGATTTTTTCGATAATGTTTACTATTTCACAGATATTATTCCTATATTTTTATAATTATATATATCTCAAACGATTATAGCCGATTTTATCTTTATTTTTACTAGTTCCTTCACTTTATTAAAAAAAAATACATACACATTAAAACATTAAGTCAATGAAGTAGAACACGGTGGTTGAATCAGAACTAAATGTTTGCAAGCGCTTCTGTAGACTTTGGGGAATTGAATAACAACACTGGATGCCATGTATACTTAAAACATTGATAATGATGGAATTACAAAAATCAGAGCTGTTTAAAGTTATTCCGAAATGAAAGGTTCCATTGAATTCATTAAAGGAATAATCAAAAAAGTGTTTTACAAACTAAATATCTAGATATTTGATAAAGGCTATCAAATATAATTCGATCATAAACAATAGGCTATATTCGGTAAATGGTTAACAGTATCGAATATATAGATACAAATTGTAAATTGTCCTTTCAGTATGAGAATCAGTTGCCCCCATTAAAATAACCGGAGGATTACGGATTATTCTTTTAAAAATAAACTAACGAAAACAATCCATCTCGGAATTGAAGTCATTTCGGCAATGTTCAAACTAATCCTTCACTATACATTTTTTTCATATTAAGGATGCTTTCTACATACATTCCGAATGAGAAATAGAATTTGATAAAGCTTTCAGTATTTTGCAACAAGAAAACATCGAAGAAAATATCCGTTCAACCAAGTGTTCAAAATCAATGTTCTTAGTATCACAAATAGTATCGAATTTATTTATTTTTTTCAAGATTTTCTCTTGTCGTAAAATTAACGAATTCGAGTTGAATAAAACTTCTGATTGGAAATGCGTGTTCGATACATCATTAAGGACTCATTCTGGAACACCAATGACCCACCAATACTGTTATTTATTGCACAAAACTTTACGTAAAAACTTACAAAAATATATAGCACTGGTTTAACCGCAATATTATATTTTTCAAATGCCTTGAACATTTAAATACCACTAAAGTGCAGAAAAAACACTCTTTTCTGTTAATTTCTTTTTCACAGCACAAAAAAAAATCGGAGAATCACCACATTACGAGTTAGAACAGTGGACCTCAAGTTGCGTTAGAAAAAATGTATGCGTACGAGTGGAGGAAATGTTAACATATAATGTCGAAGAACCTTTGCTGTAGTTACCGTCTTAAAGATATACATTGTCGCGATGCGCTCGTTGACTTCCTCCTTCTATTTACACGTCTACACTTCACTGACTCTGCGTGTACGCGCGCGATTATCTCTCTCAGCTTCGCTACCTGCTTGTTTCACCAAGTAACATGTTAATAATGATGGTGCGTCCGGGCGGATAGTGCGAGGTGGACAATATTGGAGGAAGCGGCGCAGGGGAACTGAGGACCAATTGAGCAGCGTAGCCAGTTTCTCCCTACCTGAAGTTTCCCCACTCCCATCTATGCTGGGTTGCTGCGCGGGTCACAAGCTCCTCTCTAATATTGAAGACGGGTATATACTGCTATATGGATGGTCCGGGGCACCTTTCTCTTGTACACGAGGCATTCTCTGTCAATTCAACCATTTTTTTCTTCACCCTCTGTGATATTTATCATAGGAAGCCAGACTATATTGCCAGTTTATAGTACTTCCTGTCGATTCCTTACACATTTTTTTTTTCTTAAAAATTTAAGAGTTATATTTTTTTAAGTCCCCCATGGAAACTTTTGTAGGTTTCATTCAGGTATATTTCGAAAATGAATATGAAATATAGAAGATTTTTCTGCATGACGTACATGTTGTATATACTCTCCATGTATATAAAATAATATATTTTTCGTATATAACCCGATAATACGAGGTAATATATGTGATATATATCTTAAAGATACAAAATATCTGCAGCATACAATTACTGTATCTGAATTTTCTACATTTAACATATATTATTATTATTATGTAAATTCCCTCGTACGTATTCATATTATAAACGGGAAAAGTCACACGATAATAATGGAAGATGAACATTTTCAAGATTTTTAATATTATCTTTTAAATGACAGTCTTTCTGGATATTTAAAGAAACAAATACAAAATTTGCGTACTATAATTACTTGATTTTACTTCACATTTTACATATTTTATAAGGGTTTGTGTAGAATGGACAGAAAAATCAATGTCGCTGATATCGAACATTTACGTAGTCGACAATGGCAGTCGAGCAATGCCAAGGACATTGGATCTTATTTCTTTTCCAAAATCGCATGATATTGTCAATTAGTAAATTCTTTCTCTACTTAAATATTCAATACCCACGTTGCCGATATTTCTGTATATTCTAAAAACATTCCTCTACGTAAATAATGGAAAATTGTCAGTGAAATCGAAGCTGTCTCTCCTCGGACATATCACATTGATGTAATTATTTTGTTGAATAAATTAATTGTCGCTTGTAGATACGTTCAACCGCATTTTGAATGTTACAGAATTTACCAGGATGCCAGAAAATCGCCAGAAAAAATTACGAGTGGAACTCGAATATTTAAACCATTCAAAAATGATTTCGATTCAAAATTGCAGAATATTGATTTAATCTTTTCTTTACCGCTCCAATATTCGGTTTTTATAATTGTTGAATAACAATTTACATTTGAAAATTCATTACGGACATACATTTTTATACTGTAATTTTTTGTGTGATTTATGCGTTCTAAAATATAAATGTAAATAAAATTTAACACCGCAAGAAAAATATATGCGAGATAATAATAACTTTTTCAGTTTCAATGCAAATTTGAACAAGCATAAAAAAGGAAGTCGAAAACAATAGGAACAAAATCACATGAAGTACTCTAAAAATAGTAGTAGAATATAACCGATTCTAAGAAATATCAGAATGATTCAGGATAAAAGTGGCTTTCCTGACAGAGAATGCCTCGTATGTTACAATGTACATGTGCGCCACGGGTGATGCATGTATTTCTTCTAACACACGTGAATGTGTCAGAGAAAGAGAGAGAAACAGAGAAAGAGCGAGAAAGCAAAAGGGAGAGGCGATATTAACTCTTAAAAAAATCATAAATCTCGATTCTCAGCACAGCGTTCCCTGCACAGACACATCGACGAAACACAAATAGGCTTCAAGCGTTCGGACACAGCGTGTAGTAGCAGCTCGATGTGGTGAGGTGAGCACAGGAAGGACGAGGACTTTCTTCCACAGCAAAGACCACACTGTCGCATCTCACGCTGACGATTACTCGAGTATCATGTGTTGTTGTATCTTTTTTTCCTTTCATTTTCCGTCTCGACGACCTCCACTTCCGACCAATGAAACTAAAATCTCTTCCTCATTCAGTACAACGCGAGACCGAAACACTTGGGACGAATCATCTTGTTACTTTTTCCAATTAAAGGGACCAAATTAACAAAACTGTTGAAAATTTTTACTTATGTACCCGGTCCGAATTTTTCATGTGTATAGTGGTAGTTTAAATGTAATGTAAACTTTAGATGTCAAATCAATGTACTTAGACTGTAAACTTCAAGAAAATTACAAAAATAAAAATACTTCTAAAAATAAAAATCTAGTTTAAAAATAAAAATACATATTCAGTAGTAATATCCCAAGACCTCCAAAATTATCGGAATATTTTCCGATTGTTTCGTTGCGAGAGAAAGAAGTTTTGCATAGTAAAATCCCGAGCGCGCAGCACGAGCGTTTTTTGTGCGAAACTTATCCCGATCGCTGCTAAGCAGAGAAACTAGAGGGAAATATTACAATTAATTTTGGAGGTCGAGGGGTATTTATCGGATTATTTTTCGGATCTGCATTTCAGCTAAGCATACAGCAGTATTTAAAGAAACATTAACTCAATTTTTGACAGACAAAAATGTCAATACGAATGCTACATTGGTTGAAAACAAGTGAAGAGTTACTGTGGAATATCCGCGTGCAATTTCCTGGTGAAATTTTCACTTGTAATACCACAAGAGCTTTGAAATTATCGGATATTTCCTGACAGGTTCGTTGCAAACAAATGAACGAGTCAAGTTTTCCAGGTTAAAAAATCACGAGCGCGTAGCGCGAGTGATTTTTCTGGAAAACTTGACGAGTTTATTTGTTTGCAGGGAACCTGGAGGGAAATATCAGATTAATTTCGAAGCTCGAGTGGTATTCGGGGGATTATTTTTTCTATTCAAATTGCGACAAATGGAATTGCACCATGAGACAAAAATTATCATTCTGACAAGGAAATTTCATAATCAGAACAAAAACCTATGTTGCATCCAACACATATTTTCTCTCTGCACAAAATGCAGTGAATTGCGCCCAAATCGATTTTTTACTCTTTTCTGTATTTGCCGGGACATTTTGTTTTATTTTTTTAGCGATGTTCTGAAGCGATTCATCACCAAATCGCTTTTTTGACTCACTCATATTGACGACCGTTAATAGTACCTTGACGTTTTAAAGATTCGCAGAGGTTACAAGTGTCAAAAAAATTATTGTTTTTCGCTTAGCAACCGAGCCGGGAAATTTTCGAAAAATTATCGATATAATTTTACCCTAGCTGTACCACGTGATGTTGAATACCGCGCTCTGATTGGTCGAAATTGGAGTTGAAAAAATAATCGATGAAATTTTTAACAAATGAACTCGATTACCGAGAATACCGCTCTGTGTTTGGTCGAAATCCAGGCCCGAAAAATAATCACTAATATTTTCGGAACTACTACATCGAATGTTGGTTATATATATTTTTTACAGTGCAGCGAATAAAGATGTTCGATCATTTTTCAAGAAACACGGTAGCGCCTCGACTCCAAGTGCTTATAAACAAGTCTTTGACAAGTCGAATTCGGCGAGACTTGTATCGCTGTAAGCGTACGCGAAGATTTGGGAAAACAAAGGTTCGATTGATAACTCTAGCAAACTAAGCTGTGTATTGTATTTCTGGAGGTACTTTTTCCATTCAATTCCAACGCAATTTCTCCAATGAGCCTAATTGTAATAGAATCAGTTTCCTTAATACTGAGATCTCGGCATTGTGATTGACCAACCATCCAAAAAGTTATAAAATGTAATGAGGTAAACGACCGAGTTCGTGACACTGCCGAACTTTCTGACACCGACGGTACACTTATATCTGTAGTAAATAACGTTTTCGTCAAATGTAAAAAACAATTACAGGCAAATTGAAGAGCGTTTTTTACTGCCGAATATTGCTGAGATACAAATGTTTTTATAGAATATTTCATATCGAAATATAATAGTGAGAGTTGCGACTGACGTTTCAGAGGCTTTCGAGCGACCCCGAAGGCACTAGCTCAAGCACATTCGGAATTTCGGATTTATAGCCTTAAGTAAGTATTAAATACTATAAATGTGACACGAATACCTTCAGAATAAATCACACTATAGATCTGATATGTAGAAGTTCATCTAAAGGTTAGTTTTTCCCATAAATTCTCAGAGTCAGTGTATGCATCACCTAATACTGTTATGGTGCAGTTTCTAACACTGCATGTATAATCTATGTCGAAGCGTTAGAAACTGGGGACAAGTTGGTGCTACAAACTGCGACATACATGTCAGAAACTGCAACATGGAAGATTCAACAGTGTTAGTAACCCTGGTAGTACACGACCATAATTAAGACAATAGTTTTATTATTTCTCAATGATTTAACTTTGAAACTGGGTGAGGCTCATTCAGAAGGGCTCAATGTACACATTAAAGTTTTTTTTAGTGTCATAATATATCGCGTTTGTAAATAATAGAAAATCGGGCTGCGGTTCTGAAGATGTCAGTAATCTTATGATTTGGTGATTGGTCGGCTATTGGCGGCCCAGTTAAATAAAGAGAACTCTTTATTCATTTCAACGTTCGACCCTGGTCTGGGGCCTCTTCAGTATTTTATTTACTATAAAAATTATAAAATAAAATAAAAACAATAGATTCTTTATGCTACTACTTATCATATACTACGCAGCTTTTTGTTGACGAAGAAACAAGCTATTTTATTGAAGCCTTGATATTCGTGTTAACATAGATTTAACAATATAGTCTTCCTCTTTTATGACTGGGTCAAGCAAATCATTTGCTGTACCGGTATTTCAAATGTTCTGCGAATACTGTTGCGGACGTGCGAAGTGGACACTCCCAGTAAACGTACAGCAAATTTTACAGTTTATTTATTTGATAGCTTTATATAATTCTTACATTTTCGGTTTTAAGTACGTTTTATTATAATAATCATTATTCAAAGCTCCATCATAGTATGTTACAATACCAGTACGGTAAAAGTTTCTGATAAATGTGAATTTGCATTATAAGCCAAAGGCGAGTGTTGCATTCACATATATATATTGAATATTGTACTTATAAATTTTAACTCCACTATTCGTGATATAAAAATATTCATTCAGCAATACAGCAAAAAAACATTCTGTAAAGTTAGTCGATACAGCTGTAGCATAGACACCTTGATACAACTCTAGCATACAAGATTTTTCTTTAGCGTAGACTTTTTGATACAGCTCTGGTGTACAAGATTTTTCTTTAGCATACACATCTCTTACGCTTTATCCAAAAGTCTATGATAAAGAAAAATCTTGTACACCAGAGCTGTATCAAAAAGTCTACGCTGTATCCCAAAATCTATACTGAAGGAAAATCTTGTACACTAGAGCTGTATCAAAAAGTCTACGCTGTATCCCAAAATCTATGCTGAAGGAAAATCTTGTACACTAGAGCTGTATTAAAAAGTCTATGGTGCAGCTGTATCAAAAAACTTCTGCGCTCAAGAAAAATGTTCTACCCTACAGCTGGATAACTTTACCTGGCGGCTGTAACTAGTAAACTCGTCGTGCGAATGGGTCTTCTGGTGTTCAAGCACTAGGACATAACCAAAAATTACTGTAAACTGGTAAATTCGACTTTTCCACAGATCTTCATGTATAAATAAATAATTATATTATACTGTAATTATATTTGCATGTGCCCATGTGCGAATTCCGGTATACTGCCAGAGTTACCAACACGGTCCAGTACTGAAACAAGCTTGGCTGCCAAGTGTTGTCAGGTAGTGCTGTCGCAGTATTGTCAAATCACTGGTCCTGTACTAGGTCGAATATGGTAGCCAGTACTTCCAAGATAAAATATATAGTACTCAGCCGAGACACGCTGCAGTACTGAGCGTAGACTAAACCACAACTTGTCTCATTGTCGGCAAACAAATTTCATGAGTACCAGCCTGACGTCCGGCAGAGTACTGAGGTGGTTCTGCCACAGCACTTGTCCCAAGTACCGGCTTTACATTATAGCCATCGCACAGCCAACAGTCACCAAAGTACTGGGCGTGTCTTGTGATGATAATTGTCACAATACTATTTTTGTCTGCCAAGTGTTGTGAGACACTCCTTTTACAGTACCGATTAATTACTGACCCCATACTTCGTCAATTCTTGCGGTTAGTATTTCTAAGTTGACATAGACGGCAGTCCGTCGAGAGTCGTCTAGGTACTGGGGTTGGTCTGGGCCGAAACTTATCTTAATATCGGCGAGCAAACTTCATCAGTATCAGCCTGATATGCGGCTGAATACTGGCGTCATATTTTCCCGACACTTGCGTTTCATACAACCTGAACAACAGAATCAACGCACATCTGACAGTTGTCTGAGTACCGAGCGTGTATTAGAGGAGACTTCTCATGTCATAACTATACATCCATTAAATTTGTCAGTTCTTGTATTCATGTGTGGCTTTATGATTGAAAAAAATTGTATTCAGATTCGTATAAAGTAACATCGAAATCCTTTTCGTATCCAGTCTCTGATTGGAATTTACTTACGATTTACATTTTGGTCTGCCATTTTGAAATTCTGCATTTCGCCATTGGATTCGCCATTTTGAATTCCCTAATGTGCAGTTAAGATTCGTAGTCAACGACATAAATAGCTTTCGGGTACGGAGTCTTATTCACACCATGTTACTTTTAGCATTTTCGGTCCGCCATATTGGCTCCGCCATTTTGAATCTCTCAATTTTGAGATCAGATTCGTAATGAGCGACCTCAAAAATACCGGGTGGCATATTTTTACTCAGATCCGTCTATATTTCTGTGACTGTTATAATCGAAGCAACCTTTATCAAAGTGTAGTATCAGAAATCCATATAGTCGGTTTGGTCCAGTGGTTAGCGTGTACGTCCTTAGGTAGTTAGGTAGGTCGATAGGTCTTAGGTTCAAAAAAACTTCTCCGAGAGCATCACGGGACAATTGTAATTGTGAAGGAATCACTTTTTTTCTTTTTTTAATATTAATAAAATAATATTACCAATATAATTAATATAATAACATATTTTTATTATGTAATATATAAATTTAATAATAATAAGAATATTAACATTCGGTAATGTTCATATCAATTGTCCCGCCACTGGTGCGCTTCTGAAACTGGACCTCGGCTCTGTCCAATCAATGAACTCTGGCCCAAGCCTAGCTAAAAGCACTACACCAGTACTGTCAGTTAGTATTATGCCAATATGAGAAAACAAACTCTGGACCGGTGTTATCATTCCAGCGTTGCCCCAGCATTAAGTCAGTAATGATTCCGTACCTCCCCAGAACTAATAGCCACTACCGACAATATTGGCAACTGTACTGTGCCAAGACATAGCCGGTTTGAAATTCGTACATGGGTATTTTAGAAAATTGAAAATATAAGCTTTGTTGAGCGCAGTAATTTTTATTTCACGTTGTTAATGGGCTAAACCATCGAAAATTGCACAGTCGCTTGACGTGCGGTTACTGCTACATTTATGTTATATACTGCGTCTCTTGGTTTTGGTTGTATGTTATGTGTGTTGGCAGCGTTCGCTGTTCGTGTATGTACGGCGTGAAGTTCCGCGCGTGCCATGTACGGCGTGAAGATGCGCACGTGCCATGTACGGCATGAAGTTCCGCGCGTGCCATGTTAAATTGAAATAAATTCTGAAAAACGAAATGGTTAAATGAACATATCTTTATTCACGTGTTTACGTTCTCGACGAAACGTGACGTAGCTCCGGTGCCGGGAGGCGAACTCGAGACCGGCTATATCGGCATAGGTTTTCCGCAGTTTCCCTATGCCTATAGCAGAAATGCTATGGCGAATGCGATATAGAGGGGGAAGTCGGCTGCGGCCGCATGGGGGCCTGGTTACTGATCCGGACCAGACCCCCAGGGGGGACTGGCTACTGATCCGGGCCGACCCTGTAATAGGCGTAATGCCTGCAGACGGGGGGAAATGCAAAAAAAAAAAAAAAAAAAAAAAAAACATATCTTTATTAATACAACAGCTTACAGCATTGGTTTTAGTCTCAATCGTAATATTTTGAGCTAATGCATCTGCCTGCAGCATAATCCATTCGCAGAGCATTCGAAATTCGTTGTGGTGATGATATAACCTGTTGAAACCCTGGCTAAAATGAGTTGACTACGGAATATATACTTGTAACGTCTCGACGATCGTAAATGTACTTGTCTCGAGGCGCTACCGCGTCTCTTGATAGGCCCTTTATAATTTGACATTGTAACATTTATAAATCGTTGTCACGTTTACTGGTGGTCGTTTTTTTCTAAAAGTGTATTTACCAGTATGGTGATCTGGATCAGCCTTTTCTCAAAAACCTGTATTATTCGTGTCCTTGTAATGCGGCAATACACGGAGAGAAAAGTCTGTGTGTAGCTACGCGGGTTTCTGTTGTTAATTACTATAACTTGCGTACCGCGGTGACACAAGATCTTTATCAAAGTTGTTCCTATACACGTAGAAGCTTTCACAATGTGTATTGCAATCTTTTCGATTTTGCTTTAGTACCATGCTCATTATTCCTTTATTAATGTTTCCAACCGAAATTTTACTTATACGAATATGTATGACAGTATTCCCTTTTTATATAGGAACAATTACTAAATTTGTCGTACTATGTTCAATATGATAATGAAATTAATTATGAAAGGATTTTGTATGCGTTTCCTTACATGTATTTAAGGGAAGGAAGGGGAAATATATTTAATATGCTTTGCAAGTTAGTGTATAAAAAATGTGAACATTTTTAAAGATGCCATCATATTTTGTAATTTAATTTTGTTTCTCTGACTGTTGTGTTGAAATTGCAACACGCTAGCCAAGGAAGGTTGATAAGTCAGAGTTGCAACTTATAATATGACAACTCGACCAAAAATACAAATATCGGGCAGCATCACTGCCATGTCTTCGATGTCCCACGAAAGACACTTTTCGGCAAAAAGTCTGTTCTTTATATGCATCGCTGTAGATCTTTTCGTTTACGAGAAAAGTCGTTGTTATTCGCCATCTAGCAGCTGAAAACTCACTAAATTCCAGTGCTTTATAGTAATTGATATAGTGTGTGTACTGTTCTACATGCAGTATTGTATTCCTTGATATATATACAGAACTGCGTTGTTTCGTATATGTCTACGAGCGACTTACATTGTACGGACTGCAAGAAAATATTGTAATCTCCATTACGTACATAGCGAGGCGGGCCATCTATACTATACCCATTGCAAACAGTATGTGTGTTTTACATCTGAACGATCTGTATACGTCGCGACTTCCCATGCAGTAAGGTAAATGTCCCCATTCCCGTACCCTATAAGGCCAACCAGACAAATGTATGTCTTTTTTCGTTGTGACGAATTTAAATTTGGAGATTTTTTTTGCACCACTGTAAAATTCAGTTAATTCTCTTTCTAAAAATGGTTTATTCAATCGATTCCGCCAATTATTTCGCCAGATAGAGGCTGATTAATTCATGCTTATTAGTGTCCCCTCTGCCGACACAGCTGTGCCCAATCCCGACCAGCGATGACCCCATTTTCGACCACTAGGGAAACGGAGATCCCGAAGAGTAATAAATTTTTTTTGAAAATAAATAAACATGATCCGGGATTGTACTATTAATATTTTTATTGCATAATTATAAAAAAACTTCGTTTTTCGGAACTTATGTTACATTTCCGTCTCCACATACACTTTTTTTTTTGCGATGCTGTAAAAATTGAGATATTTCAAAATTTTGATCAGTGAGGGAAAAAAGTCCACGTCCTTCGCAGCGATCCTGTAAGAATTGAATTATATCAATCTTTTTTATCACTGAGAAAGTAAACCTTGTAATAAAGACATTTTTTTGACTGCCTAAATAACGTTTACGGTAATGGGGGCAGCCAGGCATTTCGTTGTGCCTAACTTCGACCACCGTAAAAAAAATGAAAAATAAATTATTTATAACTTTTTTTTTGCTGGATCAGTAATTGAACTCATAATCTATCGTTTGAACTAAAAATTATTTGATTTGTACAAATTCCGGATGCAGTACGGACTATTGAAACGGTCGACGCAACTTAATCTCACTGTTAAGAATACGCTCGGTTCGCAACAAGCGTTTGGAAATATGAACAAAACTTGGATTGTATTATTGTACTTACTCTTTACGTTGCAATACTCTCACACATAGGGTCCTCGCAATATTGTACTATGCTCAATTGTTGTTATTTTTGCGCAGCACTCGCGTAAATAATTATTTCCGTCGAAGTGGTCGGCAGAGGGAGCATGGACGGGAATGGGGACATTTACCTTATTGTAATCGGAACTGCGCGCATAGATTCGGTTCCCATGAAGATGGTGCTGGTCGCCAATATGATGCGACGTCGTGCTATTCGCCATAATAAATAACACGAAGCTGTACATTAGTCCGATTGCGACGATCAGTGTGACGAGTGTAGTGCGACGCTTTATCATGGACGTGGCGAAGCTGTTGGGTGAATGGCAATTAACTGAATTGGTCGAAACATTTAACGGTAAGTCATATTTATTACAGATTTCTGTTTAATTATATATATTCGTGAGTAAGAAAAAGATAATTTCTACTGTCTGAGACCTGTCGACGCTTGTTTGTTCGGAAGACATGCGGTGCTATTCGATTGATTACGTTAGTGCCTATTCATTCGTCGGTACAATGCATGTATAATATTTTGAATCTGTTACACTGGATGTTCAAAACATTTATCGTTAGATTTCGATGCAACGTAACTTATTAATATTAATATAATTCCTGGATATTGAATTTGTACGCCAGGTTTCTCAGTAGAGTACTTTTGAGAGCTAAATCGAGACACAATAAACGAGGTCATACCTGATCCGGATCGGCGTCTCCAATTTATTAAGCATTTTGATGAGTGGCGAGCGCAATGGGTAGTACTACAGACGAAGCACGTAATTTCATGACCAGCGAATATTATTGGTATGAAGTATATACGCACTGAAAAACTCTATTTCATTGGAGAGGTTAAGCTTCGGAATTCATGGAATGGAAAGAAAAGTTTTTGCGTCTTTGTTCGTTTACATTAAGTCGGTGATCTACATTATCTTATTATTACATTATCATTACATAATTATAATGTGTTACATTCTAATTATGTAATGTTATTATAGAATTCTTATTTTCTAGATGAGGAAAAAGCGAATTTGTCGGATCTGAACGGCAAAATTACACGGTGGAACGAGGTCGTCCAGTGTTGGCAAGCGTCGTTTGAATCTCGTCGATTGGAGTTCAAAACGAACAACACAGAAATCTTCCACTATTTCGAGGAGTACAAGTGCTTGCAGCTGGAAAAAGGACAGGAATTGGTAATGTTCTGCACTAAAAATTTCATAGATAGATTTTTTTTGTCAATTCAGCCACCTTTTTTAGAATTTTTAATAAATTAACGTTATATGATTTTCCGATTACAATGTTTACGAATACGATTTATCTTTCCAATGTGGAATACGTTTTAAAAAAATTATTGAATTGACCGAAAAGGCACATATGCATGAATAATTTAACGATATTTCACTCATGAACACCATTGCGATGTAGTTAATTAAATCCGTGCAGTTGAAGTATGATTTCGAGCAGTTCCCTAGCGGATCCGAGCAACCGTCATTTTGTGGTTGCTTTACGGTCACATACAAGTAACCGTCATTATGAGGTTCATTTCCAGTTGTTTTACCGTAAAACAACTGTAATGTAACCGACAAAGCGACCGTTATTTTGGAACAAAAAAGAACCCGATTGCAACTGCAAAGCGACCAATGTTTTAACCAAAAACAAACTTTAAAGTAACGCAGAAGTAACCGACAGTTTGTTAAAAGTTGTTTTTCGGTTATTTGAAAGATCTTCATATAACCGAATAGTAACCCGAAACGGAACATTGAGTTCATTACGGGTCACTTTACGGTTCACTTTACGGTTACCCGCCGGTCACTAGGTTCCTTCTCGGTTATTCTGGAGTGATTTTTTGTTCCATAACGACCGGTCACTCTTCGGTTATTTTGCGGTTCTTCAGATCCGCTAGGGTTGCATCCCGAAAAATCGAGCCATCTGCTTTCAAAGTGGGAACGACTGCGCTCAGTGTTCACCACTTTGCTGAATAAACAGTATTTGCCCAAAGACACTGATTCAGCAGCACTGTTGATGCAAGTCAATTTAATTCCTCCAAGCTATAAAAAATATATATATAATTAACGATGTTGATTAGAAACCTCTTGTCCCTAATTATTCTTTGAATTATTTTTCAACTCAACAAGACGCGATCATTTTGTGGTTACTACCATATATGATAAAGCCGATGCAGATTTCTCAAGCTCTACCAGGAAAAAAACGGAAACTAAACTCGGGAAAAGCCCGCGGAAAAAATTGGAAGCCCTTGATACACGAAGTTCAACAATCATTTATTCTTCATGCCCAGGTATATTCATAGTATATTTTTGGATCAATATGAAGGTCTCTTGATAGTTTTAGCCTGCTATACACATTCAGCATTATTATATGCGAAGTATTTTTTTTCTAAAACGTCTTCCTCTTCTGTAAGTCGTGGCCTTATCACTTCGTTTCATTACAGAATGCTACCGATTTAGAAGACGTTATGAATCAGAGACTTCTTGATGCAAAAAGTCATGAAGCACTTCAACCGATATGTATTTTCGTCGGCCCGCTAACGAAAGTTGAAGCATCGTACGTGATCGTCGATAATTGTCGTTAACGAGCGGCAACACCTCTGGATGCGGTAGACTTGACATTCAAGATCTTTTTTTCCCTCGACTGCGAGTATCCGGCAGCGGCTTTTCAAGTGTGGTTACTTTTGCAGCGAGTGGTATTCGAAATCAAAACTCCGTACGATAAAGTGGGGAACCCCTGAAAATTTTGATCGGGCAGGTTATGGTTAAACTACAAATCGACGCCTAGATCACACATCAGAAGAGATTTCAGATTGGATTTCTAAATGTAAAAGGGGCTTCTCCCATATATCATAAAAATGACTACGTGTTTTTGTTGCAATAAATCGCTCAATAGCGACACCCATTTAGTCGATCACATATTGGAATCACATCCTGATATCAAACATTACAAATGCAATGAGTCATCATGCCAACGAAGTTTTTCAATTTTAAACTCATTTCGGAAACACCGAAAAAAATATCACGTTTCGGATATGCGATCAGAGCCACCAAACAATATACTTACCATGATAAAACGTCGGCGTTTCGATAATCTTGAAAAAAAAAATGATGAACGTAATTCTCTTGCTATTTCTGATCAAAATAATACGACGACGAGACAATGCATTTCGGCAATAGTTTCAAACTCTGTTGAGACGCTTCCCCCAGTTAACAATCACGAAAATTTTTCTACGATACATAAAGACTCAACCGTAGTTTGCACTACGTCGAAACTTTGTTCTTCGCAAGATTTTTCTAACTTGGTGACAGTACAAGCGGCACGATTTTCAGCTGCGCTATATAATTTCACGGCCATCCCTCGCAAACGGGTTCAAGACATTATTGAATATTCTACAAATATGCTCGAAAAGAGTACAAATCCTCTACAAAAAAGAGTTTTGGAACGCATAAGGGCATTGAATGAGGACTCCACAATTATACAACAAATTGAAATTATGTTTAATAAATAAAAAAATCCATTTGGTCAATTTGGTAGCGAATATCTCCGATTAAAATATTTTCAGAATTTGTAAACTTTTATTCCTCCTGTACATATTGTACTTGGACAACGAGATGATTTCCGGTTCGAAAACGGGAAACAAGTTTTAGTACATGTGCCAGTGACTGCTCAATTTATTCCAATTCGGAGTGTACTCAAACAATTTCTGGAAATTCCTGGTGTATTCCACGACACTGAAGAATACCTTCGTGAAGTAGATAGTAACTCAAAAATTATCTCCAATCTTGTTCAATGCAATTACTGGTCCGAGAAGAAAGTATCTTTCGAAGGCAAGTTTCTACTTCCTTTATTCATGTATTTTGATGACTATGAGAATAACAATCCACTCGGCACTCACGCCGGTATATCAAAGTGTGGGGCCGTTTACATTAGTATCCCTTACTTGCCTCGAGAATATCAAGCTAAATTACAAAATATTTTCCTCTTTGTCCTATTTAATTCGTTGGACCGTAAAGTTTTCAGAAACGAAGGGGTTTTTTCTCGTATCAATGAAGAGCTCGAATTTTTTGAAACTGAGCGTATAACTACATCTATCGAAGGCGATAATAAACAGATTTATTTTGCTTTGGCTGGAATCTTGGGATATAATCTCGGACTTCATTCTATTTTAGGGTTCGCAGAGAGTTTTAGGTGTAATTACCCGTGTCGCTTCTGTCTCGTTATGTGCGACGAACTACATTCTGTCACCGAAGAAAGTCAATGCGTACTTCTAGATCGATCGAATTATGAACGTCATCTAATTGTGAATAACGCCAGTACATCGGGAATCAAAGAGTCTTGTATTTTTCACAAGTTGCAGGGGTTTCATGTGACGGAGAATTTCGTTGTTGATCCGATCCATGATTTATTAGAAGGTGTGTGCCAATACGACGTAGCGAATATTTTACACTATTTCATAATCGAGAAGAGATTTTTTTCACTAGAGTTACTGAATCGCCGCACTAACGGTTTCAACTATGGATCGAACGAAAAATGAAATAAGCCACCTGAAATCACTGAAAATCGTTTGAAACAGAAACACCTCTCAATGACGTTTTCTGAAATGCATTGTCTTGTCAGAAACCTCGGCCTAATAATCGGAGATTTGGTACCAGAAGATAACTCGTATTGGCAAATTTATATCGGTTTATATAAAATTATAGCTGTCGTTACAGCGAAAGCATACGAGAAATCAACTTATAAACTACTAACGGTGTTAGTAAGTGAATATTTGACATCAGTAGTTTGTATTTGCCCGCAGAATATCAATCCTAAGCACCATTTTTTAGTTCACTACCCTCGGATAATGTTTTTAAAGGGCCCTCTTTCGAACTTGTGGTCGATGCGTTTTGAAAGCAAACATCGAGACGGGAAAAAAACCTCGCACGTTGCAGTATGTCGTGTCAACGGTTGTTGCACTATAGCCATTAAACATCAATTACAACTCAATTACCGACTTTTGAGTAGGGTGTCCCATGATCCGATATACAAAACCTCTCCGACTTGTCGATTAATCAATCGCTTGGAAAAATCTGCTTTTGACCCTTACGCAAGCTTTTTGCCATCCGATATTAGTGATGAGATTTCGATTGCCAATTAGGTCGATTATATGGGGAACGCATCGAGGGCGAAAGAGTGTTGATGGTACCGCACGAAGCCGAGCCACAATTTTTTTTTTATTTTTTCTTGTTAAAACGATAGTTTTAGAGATATCGTATAATATATAACTTATAACATAAAATATGACATTTTCAAGCGAATGAAACAATAGTTACAATAGAGAAAGATTGTTATTGTATCACTTATTCGCAGTTATAATATGTTACAATATCGTTTATATGTAGGTTAAGTAATGGAAAATAATACGTTCCAAAACTATGGATATAGTATCACTAAGTTGATTGACCGCAAGAAGAAATAAATATTTATATGAAAATAATAAATGGCTTTTAACTTTATTAGTGAACCTTATAATCCTTTGATGCTCATATTTATATAGCATGCGCAACGGATTGCACATCAATCTTAAAAATTGTATTTCATCGACATTTGGTTAGAAAGTAAAATAATCATTAGGTTTCGGCCGTTTTAATATTTTAGATTTCGAAAAGTCGTAAATTTGAAATATATTAGCGAAAAAATAATTCAATTGCCGTTGTATTAGGCGTGGAAAGATGGGAAACTCACAAACTACGAATAATCTTTTAAACAATACGACAAAAGCCGAAAAATCATCTAAAATTTAATTACTAATCATGTATTTAGAAATATCAATTAATTTTTATTTTTAAAGAATGTTTTCTTAAATGTTCTCTGGGTGTGATTACCATACAAATACGACATGTCAATGATTCTTATGGTGCATAGTAATTACAGCTGCATGTATAAGAACGGCATATACATGTAATCTCAACATTTCTTATACACTCTACATTCACAATTCTACTTATTTGTGCTGTCGCTAGATGGCAAATTCGTGTACCGATTCTCGTAAATGGAAGTGACTGCGGAGGTGCATAAAAGAGGAGAAGTTTCATGCTGATTCGTCATGTGGCATTATACCACAGGGTAATATATAAATTTGTTTCGCTCTCTTCGGGTCGTTATGAAATAGTAACGACCCAGCGTTTTTAAAGAAAAGAAAGACTTTAAAAAAACCTCAAACAACAAACGTATGCTGTTAGGAAAATTTAACCTGTGTACTGGACGAATAAATGCGGGATCATTAACCATGTTCTTGTTTGCGAATCTAAAAAATCCCTACATATTGATAATCCCAAAGCAATATAGGAAATAAATACTAATCTACGGTAATAAGTCCCATGTAAATGAAGATTACTCCAATGTTTTCAGCTTTCAAAAAGATACAGATACAACGGATTACTATACTGTTAAGGAATAAGTCATTGTCGTAATCAAGCAAATTTGGGACGATTACTATAAGTTATTTATATGAGTTTTTATAATAGATCCCATGTGTCACCGCCGTACAATATTTTCTGCGAGTGGCAGCTATATTCGCGGATCTATTTCTTTCCGTGTAGGTTCACAGGCGATCACCTATCTAAGTACTAACTATTAAAGTCAACCCGGTGGTCACCTATCCAAGCACTGACTTTTCGAGCTATGCCGATGGTCACCTTTCGAACTGCTGACCACCAGAGTTAGCCAGGTAGTCATCCATCCTAGTACCAGCCCTCAGATCAGTCAGATGGTCATCCACTCAAATACTAACGAACTAATTCTCGCAAACAATCAAACAAGTAACTTCGTCGAATATATTTATAGATGGCAACAACGATACAATGTACCCTTGTCGATATAACCGATTGCCGTGGGAAATAACTGAATGTGCTTTTACTTTTATCACATCAGGCGCAATCATATAAATCAATAAAGTTCGGACTATATTATACTAATTTCATTTTATATTTCTTGTTACTGATATTCAAATAGACAAAAAATTTGCCTGATCATATGATCTGAGTGGCTGAGTGAGCTAAAGCGCAGTGCAACAACACCATCCGGAGGGACCCATGTTCAACCCTTGTCAATGTATAATACAAATTTAAATATGATTTTTCAGCGATTAATTAAACTAACTAATTGAACTGAATTGCAGAATTACTCGATTGAACAAGCATAAATTAATATTTTTAAATTTATCTAGGAATCACCATTGACAGCAAACTAAACTTCAACTGTCACACAAAAACAACAAAAACAAAAACCACAGCAAGAGCATCACATTTCCGCAAACTAACGTACCACAACAAGCAAATCACAATAGAACATGCAACCAAAATCTACAAATGTATCTGTCGCCTCATTCTAGATTATGGTCATCATCTGTATCTCAAGTGCAGAAATCAAGCCCTACAACATATCAAAACTGCTGAAAGAATATCACTGCGCCGCCTCACAAAGCTACGTCATCCTAACAATCCACTTCACAACCCCTCAAACTAGCTACTGTATGACACAACCAAAATAGAGCCAATCACTGACAGAGCAATTAAGCTGAGCACGAAATTTGCCTACCAACATCTTGAGGAAATCTCTGACTTATGCAGATTACTTCCCCCAGACAACGTCCCTAAACACAAATGCCCCACCAACACTATCTTCGAAATCATGTCTCGCCTATTAGACTAAGATCATACATGTGAAACATTTTTATTTTTATTATAGCGTTCTAAACATATAAGAAACGCCCGCGCACTGCCAAAATACGGGCTGAAGGACCTCGGTCAATGGCCCATTAGTCTTAGAAACAACACCTTATAAATATATTTATGTATCTTTAGACTGTCCAAAACTTTGTATATTTAAGGCTAATAAAGCGCATTTACTACTACTACTATTTTAAAATTAAATTTCTTTATTGTTTTAGTAGGAGCTTAATAGGGCAGCCTTTATAGGTTCTAACAGGGAAATCTATAAAGGCCCCGCATTTTCAAGCGTGACCAGCCTTGTAGGGCTGTACTTAGATTTCCATACTGGGCCCCTATCAGAATTGGGTCAAACTAGAAAGGGCTAAGTAGGGGCCCCCACTACTTTATCTGCACGGGCTGTTGTCAGTCGGTCTTGCATTACGCTTGCTATTCGCGTATCGTTCCTATAAAATATCTAAAATGGTATATAATACATAATAATTAGATAATTATAAAATAATAAATTGAATTAAAAATTTATTACTTATAAAAAAACATTTTATCTGTGGACCGGCAGATTAGCCGCCACAGCTGTCGGCTACTACATTCGGTCGCGTAATACGCTTGCCGTTCGTGAATCGTGCTCGCTAATTTTTCAGCGATATACAATGGTTAAATACTCTGTATATTGCATCAAATAATCTGTATCTGTCCTTGAGGAAGTGAAGTGCTTCATAAGACTAGTATCCCGATAATTGATAGTGTTAATCGATATATAATTGTATTTATTTAGAAGAAGGGATTATCATGTGAAGTAAGCAACAGCCTATCATTATTAAGTGATGGATACAATCAATTGTCATGACAGTCAATAGAGTCGAAACAGTCAGAAAATAATAATTTTCAATTTGCTTTATTTTTTCCCCAGACGACTGATGAATGTCAATTCACTCTATCATTCGAGGACTGCAGCAAAGGCTTTCTTCTGTTGATGTGAAAACCAGTTAAGTTATCTGTTTCCTTCATAAATCAGATTCAGGCTTTTCAATTCTGTGCATGATCCAGAATAAACTGCACATAGGATTGCTCTATACGCTGTCTTATTTTTTTTTTTAAGTATCACTCTCCACCAGGTGAGTGGAGAAATTCTTTTTCAAGTCCCTTGTGACAAAGTTATCAACTGACTTACAAAATTTCTAAATAATGATGACATTTGGAAATATGTAACTCTGCAAATATGTAACTTATCTTTTTTTGAATCCCTCAACCTAACTGATGCGAAGTAATGATGCGACGAAAATAAAGCATCATAAAGAGCAATCCTATGAAGAGATTCTTCTGGATCATGCGTGATGTTAACAAGAGTAAATCTGCTTTACGAAGGAATCACTTGATCTAACTTACTTTCATGATGACAGAAAACTTCTTCACAGCGTTACTCAAATAATATGTTCAATTAAAATCTGTTACTTGCCTAAGGAATAAAAAGCTTTTTTGTCGTCTCCCTTAACTTTTACATCATCTTTTAAAATCTGAATATGTTGTCCCACATTTAGACTATGTAAATAACTACATACTATTTGTTTTTGTTTTTTGCGACTGCTATTTTTTAATGTTATGGCAATGAGCACTCATTGCCGCTACTTCCCATCACACTACATATTACTTCTATAGTTTTATAACTATTGTAATGTTGCTCTTGATTGAATATTCTTTGTCTATTACAAATGAATCTGCACTATCGTTACTAAAAAACATCAAATCACCTTGTAATATGAAATAGAAAAAGTTGTATCATTGGAACAAACAGATTTTACAAGGATCAATCCTCTTAACAGAGACACTGTTTAATTCAAGATAGGTATTTCCAAATTTTTCCAAATTTGGAATCCAAATGAATATATTTTGCAGGAGATACATATACTCACTTTCATGACAATTTTTTCTTTCTACAGTGACATATTACTCAAATTTGTCATAACTTCTGCCAAAGATTCTTAAATAGATATCTCTCATTTATGGATTGGTAGCACTTTTCAATTTTTATGTTTTTTAGGCGATTCATTTGCCTTAATGAAACTCTACGAATACTACCACAAAATATACACTAATATTCCAAAATATACAAAATACACTTACCGCGATTTCATTGAGTATTTTTTTTTAATTTTCCGTGCTCTGGCAAGCTGTGTCACCGTAGTGTTAACCGAAAATAACTGAAGTTAACCCGACTTTTTAACCGAGAAAAGATAAGTCTCGATTAGCCCAGTGTTTCACCGGCTTTAACCGACAATTTAACCGGTTAGAAACGTTCCGTTCGGTTAATTTGTCAGTTAAAATCGGTGGAATTCACCAAACAAAATTTTTTATTTTTTAATTTGGTAAGAATGTCGGTTACAATCGGTCAACTCACCAGTAAAAATCACTTAAAAAATAACAATTTCAAAAAAAAAGGTCAGTTAAACTGGGTGAAAGAGGGGCTAATCGAGTCTGGATAAAACACCGGTTAAAAAGTCGGTGACACTGTTTACCAGGTTTGTTCAATTGATGGAAAGCCAAATTTTTAAGTACTTAGGATGCTTGTTCTTACTTTTTTTCGTATCATTTTTACAGTCATCTGATAAATGAGAACAAAATATGTCATTCACGGATTGACTCATTGCATTCGTCTGTCGGTGATAAGATGAATTCACTGAATGAATTTCACTTATTGCTGTTTTATTTTCATCGCAGCAATATTTTAATTTTAATTTAAACCATTTAAATGGAGAATATGTTTTTAAAGTCCCTACAAGTGAACATTTTTGATGTTTACAGGTTCTACATTTTTTTGAGGACCGCTATGCATAACATATGAGAAATGTTGTCCCGATGAAAATGGAACATCATAAAACGCATTCCATTCAACGAATTTTCCGAATCATGCACAGCGTTAAAACAGCCCGAATATGGTTTACGAGAAAAACAATTCATCAAATTTTTTTCATCACTGACAGTAAAATTCTTTGTTCCAGTCCTCAAGTGACATATTTCTATCATATTTATGAGTCGCAGGAAAAAAGTTACTAACAATTTATTTTATGACTACTCGCCCCCCTTAAGTTACTTCGACCGTGGCATCGTAGGTTTCACAAATTACTAATGATCTGCTGTAATACAATATCATCAGGTAACATAGTATGAAAAAAAGCTTGGCATGATTGCTGTTCGTTTAATAAATTATTGTCACACAAAATAGTATATTACATTAAAAGTGCGGAAAATTTTTTTCTCACGAGTGCGAGTGTACAGCACGAGCCGAAAGCGAGTGTTGTAATCACATGTATTAAGAAACAGTATATTGTGCGGCAAGTGCGCGAAGTAGGTGATCCGAGATGTGCGTGAAAATTGCCACCCTCGCTTCGCTCGGGGGGCATTCGCACGGGTCGCGAGTACGTCAAAAGTTATATCTTCGAGTTTTATTTAACTTTTATTTTTTAGTTTAGTTTTAAATACTCCCTTTGTGCATCATCAAGCTAATAGCAAGATAAGTGAACGCCTTTAATTCGTAAACGCCTTGAATAATTTCGCACACGGTGAACAACCAGTCACACACCAAGAAAAAGATTTACTCGCAGCTGCCGTCGTAGACAATTAGTTTGAATCAACCGGGACATACTTGAATCAACTACACCGACCTTGTTTTAATAAAACTGGTATGTTTGTGTCTAAAGTGTACAACAATCACCAGCAACACAACATTGGTGCAGAATGACCTACAACTGAAATGATTTTAAAAAAATATTGCCTTTATTTAATTGTACATGCTGTCAGCGTAGTGGAGACAACGAGGTTGATTGAAAAGCACATTTAGTTATATTTAATTTAAAAAATCGCTATTTCAATTAATCGATAGAGTCGGGCAGAATAGCGAATTGATTTGAAACAATCGAATTATTTAATTCATGTCTCTAAATATTTTTATTTCATAACTATAAAATTATTCGGCTTGACCAAATAATACGAATACTTTGCTAAAACCATTTAGTCAAAGCTACTTTGTATTGCGCTATGGTTATGAGATATTTGATACATCGAAAATGAAATATAATTCCCAGATAGACACATACCGGCACGATACAAGTGGCGGCGCATCAGCGTTTGGCATAACGCCGCTAGATGGCAAATGGCTAAGGCGTTTCTCGCAAGCGATTTGCAGCCAAAGTGTTTATAAAACTGCGAAGATTTTTAGGATTCGACTGCACTTGAGGGAGCTATCATCTGAAGATAATGCACCTTAGTATTAATTTTTGTATTCCTTTGATGAAAACAGACGATGGCAGTCTGTCTTTTTTCCTCAACTTGGAATTTCGGATCTAAAGAATTAATAAAACTGAAACGGCACGTCATGCCTTCACCATGCCTTCACCATGCCGTCACTGTGACCGCACGCCGTGCCGTCACCGTGACAGTACGCCGTGACGGCACGGTGACGGATGAAATGTTGAAAAATTTTGAATGCACGGCGTGACTACACGGTGCCGTCATATTCGGTCGTACATGAACGCACGGTGACGGCACGATGCCGGAATGCCCAAAAAAAGCACGTTTGTCTATCTGGGTTAAGTCAACCAAACGACCCGCGCAGAAAAAAGTAGTCCAGGATGGAGTCTCGGATGGAGTCCAGGATGGAGTCCAGGATGGAATCTTGGCAGTCCAGGATGGAGTCCCGGATGGAATCTTGGCAGTCCAGGATGGAGTACAGGATGGGGTCCAGGATGGTGTCCGCCGACTCCGGCTTTTAATCGGATCCCGGAGTCGGCGGACAGCATCCTGGACGACACGTGAATCTCGGCTGTCCTACGGCAGAATCCATCCTGGTGTCCATTATGGATTCTCACCTGGACTGTCTTATAGTCCATCCCGGACTCCATCCTGGACGGTCTGCGAATCTCGGCTGTCCAATGGCAGTATCCATCCTGGTGCCCATTTTGGATTCTCGCCTGGACAGTCTCGCCGTCCATCCCGGACTCCGTCCTGGACGGTCCATGGAATCTCAGCTGTCCGACGGAAGAATCCATCCTGGACTCCATCCTGGACGATGCGGGTGTCCACCAGGAGGTTGACACCAGGACCAGACCGCGCCCACCTTGGGCACCTTGGTGTCCAGGCGATCCATTTTGGACCACTCTTACTACGTTAACGGGGGATAGACCCCTCGTGTGTAGTCAAACTCAGGACAGCTTTCTAGTCTTATATACGCTCAGGCTTCAAGTCATTTGCGAGAAACGGTGCCTCCGTTTGCCATCTACTGGCATCATGCGAAACACCGATACACAATGCTCCGCTAGATGGCGAGCGGTCGAAGCGTTTCTCGCAAGTGACTTGAAGCCTGAGCGTATATAAGACTGGAAAGCTGTTTTGAGTTCGACTACACACGAGAGGCTTACCCTTCGTTGACGTAATAAGAGTGGTCCAACATGGATCGTCTGGACACCAGGGTGCCCAAGGTGGACACCCGGATCGTCCAGGATGGAGTCCAGGATGGAATCCAGGATGGAGTCCGGGATGGACTGCGAGACGGTCCAGGCGAGAATCCATAATGCACAATAAGATGGATTCTGCTACCGGACAGCCGAGATTCACGGGTCGTCCAGGATGGAGTCCGGGATGGACTGTAAGACAGTCCAGGTGAGAATCCATAATGCACACCAGGATGGATTCTGCCATAGGGCAGCCGAGATTCACGGGTCGTCCAGGATGGAGTCCGGGATGGACTGTAAGACAGTCCAGGTGAGAATCCATAATGGACACCAGGATGGATTCTGCCGTAGGACAGTCGAGATTCACGGGCCGTCCAGGATAGCGTCCGCTTTAAAAGCTCCGGAATCCGATTAAAAGCCGGTGTCGGCGGACACCATCCTGGACTCCATCCTGTACTCCATCCTGGACTGCCAAGATTCCATCTGGGACTCCATCCTGGACTGCCAAGATTCCATCCTGGCCTCCATCCTGGACTCCATCCGAGACTTCATCCTGGACTACTTTTTTCTGCGCGGGGATCCAACGTGGTAGAAGTTTACATTGTTTCTATCGACCTAAAGTATAGTAAACAATGGACACCGGTGCACAATGTGTTTTCCTCGGGAACAGTGGCGCTCTGGCGGCGGAAGACGATCGGCAGATTCTTTTTCTGCGCGGATGTCGAGACGAGCAGCATGTTTGCGCGAGTGAGTCCAGTGAACCTTTTTTATTTTATACTTAATTTATTGTTATTCCCGACAAACTATAATGTGGTCTGTTCAGGGTTACGTACGGTCAACTTAACCAAAGAATTTGGTTATGAATCCCATATTAAGTACATTCAACCAATCATACGATAAAAATAATGAAATTTTTTGTCGGTAGAATTGTCTAATCGGTTGGGTCGAAGATATATTGTGATCTAATAATGAAATCCAGTCTTTAATGTCGATAGTAATTTTTAGTCAACTCAACCAAATATTTCTTTCGCCACCCAAAATTTTACTAAATTTTTTTCCCGGTGTACAAAAATAGAGTCACTGATGTTCTCCCCAAGAAATTTTCAGAAAACAGACTACGTTGACAAGAAAATCAACAACAACAAAAATATTGGATTCGTTTGACGAGCGCTTCCATTTTGTTGATTATTTTTTCATTTGCTTAATTAATACTATTTAGAGCTGGCTATGAGATTATTATAAAAGGCTCTGGCTTTTTAAATGGCTCACGCTGCCAGCAATATCCCCAGTAGGGTTAAGTTCGGCTCCCAGATAGACAAACGTGCTTTTCTTTTGTGCATGTCGGCACCGTGCCATCACCATGCCGTCACGCCGTGCGTTCACCATTTTTCGATATGACGTGCCGTGGCGTCACGGTGCCATCACGGCGTACCGCACTTGAGGGAGTTACCATCTGAAGGTGATGCTCCTTGGTATTAATTTTTGTATTCTTTTGTTGAAAAGGGACGCAGTCTGTCTTTTTTCCTCAACTCGGAATTTCGGATCTCGTCTTGCCGTGACAGGATGGTATGTCGTCACCGTGACGGCCCCGTGTCTGCATGTCGTGCCTTAATATGTCAGCAGCGATACTGCATCGTGACGTCATGGTGAAGACACGCAGTGCCTTCAATATGACGTCACCGTGCAGTCACGCCGTGTGTTCAATATTTTTCGATACGGCACGCCATGCCGACAATGCCGCGACCGTGCAGTCACGCCGTACGTTCAAAATTTTTCGATATGACACGCCATGCCGACACCATGCCGTCACCGTGCAGTCACGCCGTGCGTTCAACATTTTTCAATATGGCACGCCGTCTCGTCGTTCCGACACAGCGTGCTGACATGGTGACGGGACACCGTGACGGCATGGCGTGCATTACTGAAAAATTTTGAACGCACGGCGTGACTGCACGGTGACTGCATGGTGTAACTGCATGGTGTCGGCATAGCGTGCCATACCGAAAAATTATGAACGCACGGCGTGACTGCACGGTGACGGCACGGCATGTGTCTATCTGGGCTAGTGGTTACATCCCAGCACTGGCCCAAGACTGGCCGAACCTGTCGTACTGGCACGGGCCAGTACTGCGATGTAACCTCAAGCCAGGCCTAACCTACCTGGGATATTGAAATATTTCGATAATTTGACAAGACAAAATTATCGAACTCAGGTTTTTTTAGATTGTCTTCCGTGATGTACACTCATATTTCCGCCACTTTTGCAATTCGGGAATGCGAATCAACTCGACGTTCAAAAGTAGCATACTATTTCTTGATTGGTGAGTCTACTATGCTCAGAGACACTTGGCCAGACTATGTCTGCATTCGGTCCTTTTGGTAAAGAAAGGACGGCTGACTTGGGACTGTAGTCGCCGCTGGTGCGCACAACGTGCGCGCAACCCTGCGGCATTTAGCCACCTTGCGGCAGAATTTGAAAACCTGCCCCGGGGTAGGGACACCACGTTACAATATGTACCGTAGATTTACATAATTCTCAACTGGCCTGCAGTTGCTATAAAGCTATCCAATATCTTACGTACGACTATGAGAATACTTCGATACTGTTTTTTATAAGTTTCTCTATTAGAATCATCAGACGTTAAATTTTTTTTCTAAGTCATATTTTTTCGAAAAGTATATACAAATAAATGCTAAAAGCCAAAAATTCAAAAACACCAGTAAACGAATGGGCCAATCTAACCTACACTTTTATTCGAAAAAAGACTTCTGCGACAAAATAATCACACTAGACTGTTCAATTACTAGCGCATTTACCCTATTTCGAATCTATTTTTTACAATTCTATTGCCAACTTGATACCACTCGTCTGAAACTCCTCCATCCTTCGGGAACCTTTCTTCTATCCCTCGGGACCCCTCCTCCATCCCTGAGGAAACTCCCTTTATTCTTCCGCAACAGGTGGTTTGCGGTCAATTTTTTTAAGTCTCTCGATTCTTGACACCGCGGCGACGAAACCTTTTTATAATATAGAAAGATACTTTGGGGACATTAGATCGATGATTACAATACAGATGAATACTTGACAAAAGTTTTGCAGAAATTATTTTTTTCATTTTAAGTATATTATTATGAAATATATTTCTGCGAAATAAATTTATTTTTCATATCCTATTTTTTTAACTTTCTACTACGGTTTTTAAGAGCAGCAATGGTGTATAAGGTTTAAAAGACGGCAAAAATATTTTAAAGACTGTCTACAATTAGTCCATTATCGCGTCCATTAATCTCGTGATGCGTTTTTATCAAATTTTTTACCCCCTCCCCCCCGTTCGTGATCAGCCGTGATATTTCGACGGACTCCTCCCCCCCTGGCTCGTTATCATGTGATTTTCTCGTCGTTGGACAGATGTAAAAAGGATAAAATGTCCTTGGCAAACTGTGTCACCGTAGAGTTAACCGAAAATAACTGAAGTTAACCGACTTTTTAACCGAGGAAAGATAAGTCTCGATTAGCTCACTGTCTCACCAGCTTTAACCGACAATTTAACCAATTAAAAACGTTTCGTTCGGTTAAATTGTCAGTTAAAATCGGTTAAATTCACCAAACAAAATTGATTTTTTTTAAATTCGGTAAGAATGTCGGTTACAATCAGTTAATTCACCAGTGAAAATCACTTTTTTTTTTTTTTTTTTTTGCATTTTCCCCCGCTTACCAAGTCTCCGATGTGAGTCTTATAGCGGGTCGGCTCGGCTTTCCGCACAGTATTATTTTAATTATTCGTCATCCGAAGCATTTCTGCCGCGAGCCAGTCCCCCCCAGAGTGCGGCCGCATCCGACTTCCCCCTCTATATCGCATTCGCCATAGAATTTCTGCTATGGGCATAAGAAAACTGCGGAAAGCCTATGCGATATAGCCGGTCTCGAGTTCGCCTCCCGGCACCGGAGCTACGTCACGTTTCGTCGAGAACGTAAACACGGACTACGGCTGTATACATGTGACCCCCACAGGTAGAAATACCTGTGTGGGTCTCATGTATACATCTGGAGCTTCATCGCGTCCGTATTTATATTTTCGACGAAAATCGACGACACCGGGAATCGAACCCGCGACCTACCGATGCTCTGGACTAGAGGCCAGTACCCTAACCACTAGACCATCGCACCGGTTCAGTAAAAATCACTTAAAAAATAACAATTTCGGTTAAAAGGTCAGTTAAACTGGGTGAAACAGGGGCTAATCGAGACTGGTTAAGACATCGGTTAAAAAGTCGGTGACACTGTTTGTCAGGGATATAACAAATATCTCATACAATTAATGCTATTTTAATTATATTTTAGTTGCATACAATGCACAATCCGCTTATATAATATCTGCTTATTACTAACTTTGGTATCGTCATGCAGATCTCGTATTAAAACTAAATAAGTGACTAGTATCCGAAGCAATCACTAATTTGCCACTAATCATCGGCTACTCACGGATTCTCGATACTCCTTTCCACGCTTATAAATGATTCATCTTGCAACGTATTACGTTTAACCTGCATGTCCTCCAACTCGTCTTCATCGTTCTCTTCGTCACTAACCCATTGAATGCTTTTTTTATATTTCTTGTGCAGGAAATGTACGTGACTTTGACCCAAGATCCCGCCCCCTCCTCCATGTGATGATTCATGATGATTTTCAGTACCCTCCCCCCCTCCCTTCTAGACTCTCACGTGATTAATGGACACCCCCTTACATCCACAAAGACGAAGAAGACGGAAATAATGACTAGTGCTCATCACCATGCATCGTTCGACACAAATAATTCTGCGGATGTAACCGCGCAAAAATATTAGCATATAGTCTATGTTAAAATATCACCCGTAGTTTCAAACAGTTGCTAAGCCACGTAACCCATAGAAGCCAGCATTCTTAACGGTTTTGTTAGTTTTCCAATCGTAAACATGACGCTGCATGCATTGAAGCGTTCATAACCACTTCGGTTGCATGCTCATGAGTATTTGTACTCATAAGTCCTTAAGTCGTTAACCTGTTACAAGTTACGACAGACGAACGTCGTGGGAAAAGGCACCATACCGATATGATGACGATGAAGACATCAGAAAGCAGAGCACATGTGCGAACCAGGAATCCATTTCAGGTACGCGCAGAATCTAAACATTATAACGCAAGGATTGCGTTAATTAGAGCGATCTCAGATAAATTATGTAAAAACTTCTGCAACCGGTATTAAAGCAGATGCTTCGAGCAATTTAACTGGGATTTGGTCGGCAGGTAAATCATAAATGTCTCTTTCTGTGGTATAATTTTAGTCAGAATTTATTCTTGGATTAAGATTTCAGACACTATAAAATTAAAAAAATATATATATTTATTATTACTCTATCCACCGTAAATGTTTAACTATCGAGCTCAAAAAAAGATATATATATATTTTTAATGTTGCATTTCAATTCTACATTATAAGTACTACGTACTCACTAAATTATAGAGTGGAATTCGAAAAAAATAAAAAAGTTGTAAGCAATTGAATGATTTTGTGAATAACCCATATGAGCAATTCCTCATGGAACTTGAAAAAGCAAGTCCCTCTGCCTTTAACGGTACATCAACGATAAATTGTTACATCCCATATAGCATCAGATATTCGATGTATATCCATTTTAGGTCCTTAATGTGAAAAGTATATCTTGTATATTCTATGGATATTTATTCTATATATATGCTGGTATATACACGCATGAATATCAAGAACACATTCTATGTACATACTTGAATAATATGAATTTGAGCGCAGGTACGGACACATTCGTAAGATATTTCATGTATATGCAATCCATGGAACATAGGAAGAAAATTAAATGAATTAATTTACTTATGTCCTGTCTAAAAAAAACGGAAAAACTAATTACAAAATAATTATCTGCATTTTTTAACATCTTTGTGTCTGACGAAGATTAAAAATAAAATTGAGTTCTTCGCAACTACTGAAGAATTGTTTTTTATTCGAAAAAAAAAAATCCAAAAAAAGAACAAGAAATTTTTCTAAGTGCCCCGTAGGTCAGTACTTGGATGGGTGACCGCGCCAAGGTTGAAATTTTTGGACTCCCGCAAGGATCAGTACTTGCATTCGTGATCGTTCCGCATCCGAGTTTCTCCAAGTTCACCAAGTTCAGTGCTTGGATGGGTGACCGTCTATCGGCCGAATTTTTCAATGTCCCTTAAGGGTCAGTACATTGATAGATGACCCACTGTGTTAATATTTTATATATTTCGGTCGCAACCCTCTAAATGATTGTAGTCTTGACGCGTTTTTATTTTTAGTATACTTCAAATAGACAATAAAAATAAAAATCTTCTAAGATGTCAATGGCCGAGTGGGCTAAGGCACCTAGCAGTCACCCAGAGGATCCAGGTTCGATTCCCACCAACAGCAAATAAATTTACATGTGTTTTTTTCAGCAATAAATATGTACCGATTAAAGCAACAATTCCGAATATCCAACTAAAAGTGCAAGCTAAACCGAATTCAATGAATGCAGATAATTATTTTGTAATTAATTTTTCCGTTTTTTTAGACAGGACATATATGTACATACGGTGCACATAATATGTATATTAGGGTGTGTCGAATTTTTTTTTTTTTTTTTTTTCATATTGCATGGTCTCAAACCATTGTTTGTGCCTTTAAACAACTCGTCTGAAAATTTGAGGACGATAAAAAATTTTTTAGAGGTGGCTCAAACGATGTATCGATTTCTCATTTAATTAACACGTAAATAAATACGGCTCTTAATAAATTCATGTCCCCAAATTACGGATACGATATATTGGAGTTTGTATATTTTTTTTCGTCATCTTCATATCATTCGGAAGTGAAAAAGTGCTTACAAATTTTTCGTTTAGATCAATAGTTTTCAAGTCATGATTTTTTTAAGGCGCGAGATATTCATTTCGCCTAAATTCGAGAAATTCGGGCAAGAATTGCAAACACTTCCCGATGTTAAAAAAATTTGAAAAAATTCATACTCATTATAGGCACTCAAAAGACTAATTTCGCATAATAATAATTTCAAAATGTTATTAACAAATTGTTAAAAAGAAAATTGTTCATCAAAATATGCGGTGACTCAACTTTTTTTTGTATAAAAAAGATTCGTTCATTTTTCGGAATACATATGAATTTTTTCAGATTTTTATCTTTATTTTGATTTTTCTTGTTATTTACATGGAAAAATGTGCAAAAATAAAAATAAAGACAAAAATCTGAAAAAATTCATACGTATTCCGAAAAATGAACGAATTATTTTCATAGAAAAAAAAAGCTGAGTTACCGCATATTTCGATGAACAATTTTCTTTTTAACAATTTGTTAATAATATTTTGAAATTATTATTATGCGAAATAGAAGCAGTATTTGCTACAGGTTGTGAAAAATCATCGACAGCGATATCCGAACGCGAACATATGTGCTCGTTGAAACGATTCCGAAAATTATTATTACTACTGGGGGCTACAGATAGCTGTACACTCAGGCCCTAGGCCCATTGTGCTCCCCGTCTTTTCCTTGTCTACCCCTTATAGAATTAGCCCTATGTCCCTTATGAAGGCCACTAGGCTCCCTAAGGGGAGACTGCTGATAATGCTAGGCTCCATCAGGTGGCCTCCTAGTTTCCGTACTCTCTGTCCCGCTAGTTCCGAAAATAAATTACTTTGATCGAACTGAGTTCTATTGATTGGCCCAAAAATTACCTTGCAATATATCAAAAATATGAAACAAAAAAAAAAAAAAAAAAAAAAAATATCTAGACTGAAAACTGCGAAAAATGTAGAAAATATTATAGCATACGGTTTTGTTTTTAAATTAAAATCTGAATTGATATTGATCATACCGGGCGGAGAGGGCGATACTGTGAGCTTCAAAAGTGCATGACTTGAAAACTATTGATCTAAACGACAATTTTATAAGCACTTTTTCTTTTCCGAATGATCTGATGATGACGAAAAAAAAAATGCGAACTTCATTATATCGTATTTGTAATTTGGGGACATGAATTTATCGAGAGCCGTATTCATGTATCGAGAAATCGTTTGAGCCACCTCTAAACATTTTTTATCGCGCTAAAATTTTTTGACGAGTTGTTTAAAGGCACAAACACTAGTTTAAGACCATGCAATACGAAAAAAAAAAAAAAAAAAATCGACACACCCTAATGTACATACTTGAATAATTCGAATTTGAGCGTCAGGTACGGACATATTCGTAAGATATTTCATGTATATGCATCCATGAACATAGGAAGAAAATCAAACGTCCACGAATTAATTACCTAAGGATAAGAAATTACCATATAGCATTTTCATATACATTGCATATCCATCGTAAAGACATTTGCGGATATACAACGTCCTACGTATATGAAATGTATCTGTAAAGGAAACACTTATTCATGTACATCGAATATACACTGGATATCCATGAGAATATACATGTTATGTGCACCGTATGTAAACATATGTCCTGTCTAAATAAAACGGAAAAATTAATTACAAAATAATTATGTGCATTTTTCAAAATTTTTGTGTCTCACAAAGATTTAAAAAAAATTGAGTTCTTCGCGACTACTGAAGAATTGTTTTTTAAATTTAAAAAAAAAGTCCAAAAAAATGACAAGAATTTTTTCTAAGTGCCTCGTAGATTAGTACTTGGATGGGTGACCGCCTGACGGCCGAATTTTTCAATGTCCCTTAAGGGTCAGTACGTTGATAGGTGACCGCCCCACTGCGTTAATATTTTATATATTTCGGTCGCAACCCTCTAAATGAATGTAGTCTTGATGCGTTTTTATTTTTAGTATACTTCAAATAGACAATAAAAATGAAAATCTTGTAGGATGTCAATGGCCGAGTGGGTTAAAAAGCACCTGGCAGTCACCCAGCGGATCCAGGTTCCATTACCCCCAACAGCAAAAAAAATTTACATGTGTTTTTTCAGCAATAAATATGTACCGATGAATGCAATAACTCTGAATATCCAACTAAAAGTGCAAGATAAACCGAATTCAATGAATGCAGATAATTATTTTGTAATTAATTTTTCCGTTTTTTTTAGACAGAACATATGTGTACATACGGTGCAGATAATATGGATATCCGGATGGATATCGAGTGTATGTCGATGTACATGAATAGGTGGCTCCTTTACAGATACATTTCATATACATATGATGCGATACGACGTGCATACGTATATACATAGGACATTGTATATCCGCAAATGTTTATACGATGTATATTCAATGTATGTGAAAATGCTATATGAGCAATTCCTCATGGAACTTGAAAAATGCGAAAAATAAAAATTTTGAAAAAAATTCGAGGCACATCCACGGGAATTTTTTTTGCTAATCGCAGGGTATCATACCTGCTCGATCAAATCATGAAAAAATGTGAGCACAGCATGAAAAAAAATCCACTATTTTTCAAATAGACCGCATGTATTTACTTAAAAATTGTTACGTTTATTAGTTAATTTGATCTCCATTTGATCAAAGCTATTATATTGGAAATTACAAAAAAACAGTTCCTAGTAATACTTTCATCAAACATGTGTAAAATAGCGAAATTATTAATATTTTATTGATCAAACTATCTGATGTAAGTCGATATTAAAGAACGCAATTTTTTAACGCTTCTTCATATTTACACAATATTATTTAAGCCTTTAAAGCAGTTTTCCAAAGTCGAAATGGATTAGTGGACGGTAAGGATACGGAATTTCGGTAAGTAAATTGGTTTTTATGTGAAAAAAAGAGGTTAAAATGCTAGTACCGCACTGCAAGTTTGCTCACACAAGAATCTCGTTGTATAGGGTCTACTGGGCATCGAGACCATCAGAAATATAGGCTCCACGGAATAGTTTTTACTTTGGATGATAAAGACATAATATTAAATCTTACCCAAATTTGGGCGGACTTTGTTAACGGACCATCCCCCTTGAGGTATAACAATTAATAAGCGAGTGAATTTCGTAATGTCTACTTTCGTTCAGATTAGGTGCAACCGAGAAAATTATTTATTTTACGATGTCCGGCATTGCGACCGCCCTGAAAAGTGCGGACGGTAAGGACCCCAAAACCGCGGGACACACACTTATCAATTCCCATGACTACAGAGAGTCAAGCACGCTTAATTTGCGATTGTGCATGTTCGACAACGACCGTGACAAAAACAATAATAATTTTTTCGGAATAGTAAAGGAACGCCACAAAAGTTTATTTGATCATTAAACAATAAATATCTGTGTCAGGGACACGGACGGTAAGTACAATTCAGTCATTTTTATCAAAATAACTCGTATATTCTCGAAATTTTGGGTTTACCAACTGAGTGCATCTATTCCAAGAGATCAACATCTAAATATTAACACCAAAAACATACCCATATAGCATTTTCACATACATTGCATATACATCGTATAAACATTTGCGGATATAGAATGTCCTATGTATATACGTATGCACGTCGTATCACATCATATGTATATGAAATGTATCTGTAAAGGAGACACCTATTCATGTACATCGAACATACACTGGATATACATGAGGATATACATTAGGGTGTGTCGATTTTTTTTTTTTTTTTCGTATTGCATGGTCTTAAACTAGTGTTTGCGCCTTTAAACAACTCGTCAAAAAATTTTAGCGCGATAAAAAAATGTTTAGAGGTGGCTCAAACGATTTCTCGATACATGAATACGGCTCTCGATAAATTCATGTCCCCAAATTACAAATACGATATAATGAAGTTCGCATATTTTTTTTCGTCATCATCAGATCATTCGGAAACGTAAAAGTGCTTATAAAATTGTCGTTTAGATCAATAGTTTTCAAGTCATGCACTTTTGAAGCTCACAGTATCGCCCTCTCCGCCCGGTATGATCAATATCAATTCAGATTTCAATTTAAAAACAAAACCGTATGCTATAATATTTTCTACATTTTTCGCAGTTTTCAGTCTAGATATTTTTTTTTTTTTTTTTTTTTTTGTTTCATATTTTTGATATATTGCAAGGTAATTTTTGGGCCAATCAATAGAACTCAGTTCGATCAAAGTAATTTATTTTCGGAATCGTTTCAACGAGCACATATGTTCGCGTTCGGATATCGCTGTCGATGATTTTTCACAACCTGTAGCAAATACTGCTTCTATTTCGCATAATAATAATTTCAAAATATTATTAACAAATTGTTAAAAAGAAAATTGTTCATCGAAATATGCGGTAACTCAGCTTTTTTTTTCTATGAAAATAATTCGTTCATTTTTCGGAATACGTATGAATTTTTTCAGATTTTTGTCTTTATTTTTATTTTTGCACATTTTTCCATGTAAATAACAAGAAAAATCAAAATAAAGATAAAAACCTGAAAAAATTCATATGTATTCCGAAAAATGAACGAATCTTTTTCATACAAAAAAAAGTTGAGTCACCGCATATTTTGATGAACAATTTTCTTTTTAACAATTTGTTAATAACATTTTGAAATTATTATTATGCGAAATTAGTCTTTTGAGTGCCTATAATGAGTATGAATTTTTTCAAATTTTTTTAACATCGGGAAGTGTTTGCAATTCTTGCCCGAATTTCTCGAATTTAGGCGAAATGAATATCTCGCGCCTTAAAAAAATCATGACTTGAAAACTATTGATCTAAACGAAAAATTTGTAAGCACTTTTTTACTTCCGAATGATATGAAGATGATGAAAAAAAATATACAAACTCCAATATATCGTATTCGTAATTTGGGGACATGAATTTATTAAGAGCCGTATTTATTTACGTGTTAATTAAATGAGAAATCGATACATCGTTTGAGCCACCTCTAAAAAATTTTTTATCGCGCTCAAATTTTCAGACGAGTTGTTTAAAGGCGCAAACAATGGTTTGAGACCATGCAATATGAAAAAAAAAAAAAAAAAAAAAAAAAAAAATTCGACACACCCTAATGTACATAGAATGTGTTCTTGACATTCATGCGTGTATATTCCTGCATGTACAATTTACAGGATATACTTTTCACATTAAGGACCTAGAATGGATATATATCGAATATCTGATGCTATATGGGAACATATTTTGACGCGGCTACGCCTAAGTATGGTTTTTCAACCAACATATGAATGAATAAATTAAATCGTCATGTGAAGACAACATTGATTTTTTTTTTAACTTGGCGTCGAGTCGCTACTGCGACTCTTGATGAAGTACTCTCTGTAAATTCCACCAATTCGCAGCTACTTGGAGAACTAAAGAAAATAATACAACTAGCGCAATCACAGTGAAAAAGTTGACATGTAGTATATAAAAATGTAAATCTCGTATTATCACGGATATTACTTTCAATACGTTTTAGTACTGAAAGCCACATGTAATATGACTTCAAATGAGTTTCAATAACATTATTCAAATTATCGTCATCATAAATTTCCATTGTGCTGTGTTTTATCGGAAACATTTTTATAATTATCCATGTGACTTGTGATATGGGAACAATAATTTTGGCTCGGTGTAAAAGTTAAATACAATGAAAAAAAAACTTGAAAACCTGGAACCTGACAGCAGATATTGGAATTCAAAGGATTATTTCGTTCCTAAGACGGTGTTTGATGAAGGATCTGGTGTAGGTGGAAATATAAAATAGGCGGGAGGCAGAATTTATATTAAAAAATACAAAGTCGATTTATTGTCCCAAATATGCACAAGAATTAAATTCCCGACAATGAAAGATGCGATGAGACTTGACCCGGCGACGTCGAGCATACGCTCGACGGAGAGAGAGAGTGAGAAAAAGAACTGAAAAGCCGAAGCGTGCCCGAGAGCGTGTCGAATAATTAACCCGATAATTTGCACTACGAAGCCCGATATGATTGTCCGAATATCATTGAGAATGTCCAAATAAATTAAGCCGAATTGTCCACTGATCGATGTACCACTGTTTCAATCGAGAGTCCCGTAATTTTGATGAAACACCACAAAGTAATTTCAATCGCGAATACCCACGCTCGCACGCTACGGGAAACCCGGATCCAGCCTGGCGAATCGATGACTCGATCGAAGGGGTGTGAAGAAGATGCGTTACGCGCGTGCGTCAAGTGTCGCTGTGAGTCGAGCCCGAGAGTATGCCCGTAAGGTGGTGACGCCCGCGGAGGAGATTGAACTAACGTTCATGCGCCCGAAATCTCTCGACTCCCGTGTCGCGTTGCCTGAGTTGCGTGACGTCATGCTACCGAGCGCGAACCCGAGTTTGCGTGCTCTCGCACTACGCTCATTCCCGAACATTCCGCCCGCCATCGGCAGCAGTGCTGTCGATTAATTGTCCGGATGAATTGGAAGGATTGCCAGTTTGGTAACCGGCCGCTTGAATGTGGATGTTGCCGTCCGGATGGTGACGACCCGAGTGAGCCCATCTTGTCCCGGATGAAGTTCCGTTACCCGTGCTAACGGCCATTTCAGTGGCGGGAGGTTCTCGTCGGTGAGAAGTACCATTGACCCGACCCGCACGGAGTTTGAAGGATGATGCCATTTGGAGATGGCTTGCTGCTGTTTGAGATATCCCGATGACCAGTGATCCCAGAAAAATTGAACCCGTTCTTGAATGAGTTGCCAGCGTGATAGCCTACCCGGATTGGTTTCCCGGAGTGAAGGCTCTGGAACCGCCGTAAGCGCTTCCCCGATGAGGAAATGCCCAGGAGTGAGAGCTAGCAAGTCGTCTGGATCCTCTGAGAGTGGTTGAAGTGGACGAGAATTGAGAGCAGCCTCAATTTGTGTAAGAAGAGTCGTAAATTCTTCGTACGTGAGGCTGGTCTCGCGAATCGTTCGCCGCAGGTGAAATTTGACGGATTTTACAGCCGCCTCCCATTTTCCGCCCATGTGAGGTGCTCCCGGTGGGTTGAGTGCCCATTTCGTGCCGTCGTTTGCCAGTAGCTGCGCTACATGATCCGATTCTTGAGTCCCGGCGGTGAAGAGTTTGCGTAGCTCTTTGTCCGCTCCTTGAAAATTTGTCCCGCAGTCGCTGAAGAGCGTGTGACAAAGACCTCGTCTCCCGATGAAGCGGCGGAATGCCGCGAGGAAGGTGTCCGTGGTGACGTCGGTCACCACCTCCAAATGTACTGCCGAAGTGGCGAAGCAAACGAAGATGCACAACCAGCCCTTGTGTAATTTATTCCCGCGTCCTCGCCAACTCTTGAGTGAGATTGGCCCCGCGTAGTCAACTCCCGTGAATAAGAATGGGCGTGTTGGCGTGACCCGTTCCTTTGGTAATTGCCCCATGAGCTGCTGTGCCCGTGTAGCTCTGAAGCGAGCGCATTTCACACAGCGCAAGATGAAAGAGCGTACCGGTGCCCGTCCGCCGATGATCCAGTATCGCCTTCGTAGATACGCCAACGTTGCCTGAGTACCCCCGTGAAGAGTACGCGTATGTGCGTCCGCAATGAGAAGATTGGTGAGTGGTGAGTCCCGTGGGAGGATGGCTGAGTGTTTGCTCTCAGGTTGTAAGGCTGAGTGTTTCAGCCGGCCTCCCACCCGCACTGTACCGTGAAAGTCGATGAACGCCGTAAGTCGCGAGAATGGATGCGACTTTGGTAGAACATGACCCGCTGAAAGAACCTTGAGCTCCGCCGTGAAGTATGATCCTTGAATAGCTTTTACCCAGTAAAGCATTGAGTGTTCCAGGTCGCCCGGAGAAATGAAAGATTTTGAGGGATCCCGGTTCGTCCCCTTAAGGTTTGTAAGCGCCTTAAAGAGCAGAGTGGTGATTCTCAACAACCGTGTGAGCGATGAATACCGATGTATGAGGTCGAAGACCGGTGAGGGTTGTGTGGAGACTGTGAATGTGTGACCTGGTCGCTCTTCGAGCGCCGATGAATCTACCGTCCCGATGTGATGTTTTGGCCAATTGGAGGATGATTTTGCTAACCAGTGTGGCCCGTGCCACCAAGTTTGAAATTGCTCGAGCTGGGTGATGGTTAGCCCGCGTGAAGCACAATCCGCCGGATTGTCCCGTCCCGGGATGAATCTCCATTGGCCATGAGGAATGAGCTCTTGGATTGATGAAACCCGATTCCGTACAAAATCCTTCCACCGTGAAGGATGACTAGTTACCCACGTGAGCGTTACCATGGAATCCGTCCATAAATAAACCCGTGAATCCCGTAATTCTAACGTATCCCGCACGTATTTCGTGAGTTTAGCCAACAGCTGCGCTGCGGCGAGTTCCAACCGCGGAATAGTGAGCCGTTTGATTGGTGCAACTTTCGTTTTTGAACAGACCAGCGCGGTTCTGGTGTTCGATCCCGGACCCGTAACCCGTACGTATACGACCGCGCCCATTGCCAACTGAGATGCATCCGAAAACCCGTGAATCTCGACTGTTGACTGGGGTGAAATGTGAAGCCACCGTGGAATGGCGATGTTGCTGAGATGAGTTAGCTCGCTTCGAAATGCGACCCATGATGTTGCGACCTCGGTTGAAACTGGATCATCCCAAGAAAGCTTCTCCAACCATAGCCTCTGAAGAAGAATCTTAGCCCGAATAACTGCAGGTGAGAGGAAACCCAATGGGTCGTAGATTTGAGCGATCTCGGAGAGAATGCCCCGCTTGGTGATTTGAGACCCGGCTGAATATGGAACCGTTGTGAATTTGAAAACGTCTGACCTTGGTACCCATGCGAGCCCGAGAACCTTAGTCTCGCAATCGTCGATCGACCTTGAACCCTCCGTGGTTGAATCTACCCCGATGGTAGTGAGAAGGTCTGGACAATTACTCTGCCATTTGGCTAATGGAAATCCGCCCGCCGTGCAAATCCCAACGAGTTGTTGCACCTGTGCAACCAGCTCGGTTAATTGATCAGCACCCCCGTAGATATCGTCCACATATCGCCCCTTTGTAAGAGGAGAGATCGCTTCTGGATATCGTTCACCTTCGTCTGCAACCAGTTGGAGAAGTGCCCGAACCGCGAGGAATGGTGCTGACCTCGTCCCGTAGGTGACTGTAGTCAAATGATATGGCACCGTGTTGCCATGTTCGTCTACCCAAAGAATCCGTTGTAGATCCCAATCGTCCCGATGAACCCGAATTTGCCGAAACATCTTAACGATGTCGGTTGCGAAAATAAACCGATGACGTCGAACCCAGAGTAGAACGTCTGAAATGTCCCGTTGCAGCTTTGCGCCCGTGTGCAGAATGTCATTGAGAGAGAGCCCAGAATCCGTATTGCAAGACCCATTAAATACTACCCGGAGTTTGGTCGTTAATACCCCGTGGTGAGGGAGGTAGTAAATGCCTTCCCGATGATTGTCGATTGCTGCGACCCGAGTCATATGACCCAATGACTCGTATTCCCCGAGAAATGTATCATACAGACCCTTGTAGTGAGCATCACGTGCAAGTTTCCGTTGGAGTCGACTGAAACAAGATGAGGCCGTTTGAAACGACCGCCCCAGCTGTCCCGATGAAGTTTTGACTGGCATGCGAACAATGTATCGACCCGTAGAGTCGCGAGAGTGAGTTGCAACGAAGTGAGATTCGCACTCCTGTTCCTCCGGAGTGAGATCCGAACTGCTCAGTAACGGAACTTCTTCTTGCACCCAGAATTGAGACAGGAGTTCTTGTAACTCCTGGAACCCGTGATCGACAGCTGCATGATGAACTAAGCCCGACGAGCCCTGAGGCTCGCTTACCGGCCCGATTATTGCCCACCCGAAGAAGGTATTTTGTGCAATGGGCTCCTCCGGAAGCCCGCGTCTGATTTGAGGACGTATAAGCTGCCCGTACACGTCCGCACCCAAGATGAGGTCCACTGGTCCCGCCTCCGCAAAGTCTGGATCTGCTAAAGGAATGCCCTGTATGTGGTCCCAATGGTGGTGAGAGAGGGTGAATGAAGGTAGAGTAGGCATTAACTTGGGAAGAATATATGCGTTTATTGAAATGTTTCCCGGCGAGTGTATTGAGCGAAGAGCGAATGAGACCATCCCGCGTGTTTGACCTGATGCTGTGCCGCCGATCCCGATGATAGAAATAGACGAGGATTTTCGTCGCAGCTTGAGTTGCTGCACAAGCGTATCAGATATGAGTGACAACTCAGACCCCATGTCCAACAGCACTCGTACCCGATGAGATGCCCCGAAATTAGTGAGCAGCAGTGCCTGGCAGGTAGCCAGGAGAACGGCTGGTCTCGCTCCTCCCGTCGATGCACAAGCTAATGCCTCCGAATTTCATTGAGAGGTTCCCGGTGTTGAAGTTCCCGCTGGTGAAGATCCCGATGTTGTGCCGTTGTTGCTCGCTGCGCCGCCCGCCGTTGGAGGAATGCCCGCTGGTTTGTGACCGTCCCCGTATTTTGACCACCCGACGTGTATCATCGTATGATGCTTTCGATCGCACTCCTTGCAACGAGCCGTTGTGTTGCATGCCGACACGTTGTGTCGACCCAAACAGTTGAAGCACAACCGTAGCTTCTGTACTTCGGCCCGTCGTGCATCCGGTGAGAGCTGTCGGAACTTGGCGCATGTGACGATGTAGTGATTGTCCCGACAGTATGAACATTGTGAATAATCTCCCGTAGTAGCTGCATGAACCCGAGAAGATTCCTTTTGCATATTTTTTGAGTCTGTTCCCGATGTCTTAGAGCCTGATGAAGTCGAACCCGTGAGAACCCCAACCCCCGCGCCTTCTAGTGCCCGTGCGCGATTGGTGAGGAATGTCCGAAGTTGTGCGAATGTTGGAGGATCCCGTGACTGCCCGGCTTTGAGTTCCCATGCCTCTCGAGTACCCGGATCGAGACGTCGAGCGATAGCGTAGACCAACACCCAATCCCAGTGCTCCGTAGGAGCTCCCAAAACCCGCAAAGCGTTGCACGCCTCCGTAATGGTGTGAAGGAGCGCGTGAAGGTCCTGAGCGGACCTGGGTGTGATGACCGTCGTTTTGAAAAGGCTCTCGAGGTGAGAGGTCACGAGAACCCGGTCGTTTTGATATCGTTCCGTGATTGTCCCCCAGGCTGATGAGAATGAGTCCGCCTCGATTGCCAAACTCGCGATGAGCTTAGCAGCTTCGCCCGTTGTTGAAGCCCGAAGATAATGCATCCGATCCACATCGTTTATGCCCCGATTGTTGATGACCAAGGAAGTGAAAAGATCCCGAAATGAGATCCACTGTGAATAATCGCCCGAAAATGTGGGTAGCACGATTTTTGGCAAATGCGCTCGCCCGTCGGTAGCTGCAGTGCCCCCCGATTGATCTCTACCCGCTGATCGTTGTTGAAGAGGCTCGAGTTCGTCCCGATATCGTGCAAGTCGACTGTTTAGGTCGCAGTGAAAGCTGCCCGCCCGAGTGTATGTGTTTTCCAGCACATACGGGCTGGACAGGAACTCCTCTGTACAGGCATCGATGATGTGATCGTGCACCGCTGAGAATTTTGCCCACAGGTCGTTCGATTGGCTGCGAATGTCAGCCAACTCAGAGAATGTGAAGTCGGTTGCCCGGCCCTGAAGTGTCCGTTCGTGGAGAGCCCGTAGCATTGCGAGCCGAGCGCTCTGCGTGGCAACCTTTAATGCCAATGATCCCGATGCTTGCCCGGTTGGTTTACTACCCGCTTGAGTAGTTGGAGACTTGGCGCGTAACGGAGGCGCCGGGGATTTGTCCCGTTTTGCATTAAGTGCCGATTTGTCCGGCTTTGCGTCGACGATCCCCTTCGATCCACCCGCCGGTGGATCAACGATCACCGGGGGTACCGACGAGTCGCCCGACAGCTCCGTCTTGGGATCAATGACGACGCCTTTATCATCCGACATGATGAGTGCAGTTGTTGCCCGGAGAAAAACCCGCAGTTAAGAAAAGGGAACCGAAGAAGGGTTGATAATGAGCCCGAAAAATGCACAAATAACCGAAGGACGGTTATCGAGAAAGTACTAGATCTCCACAGAACCCGAAACTGTCTGAAAAGTACGAAAAAATGAGTCCCGAGGTGAACGTTGTATACCAAAAACCCAAAAAATTGGCAATAATCAGCCCGAACCCGCACCAGTAGTCGAAGAAAATTACCGAGCGTACACTATTGTCCAATGAAACCCGAAAAAATGTTCTAAAGCACGTGAATACTGTCCCGAAAAATCACGTACGCACAGAATTAATTGTTGAGCACTCCCGAAAAATGTCTGATAGTATGCCGTGAACACGAAAATACCCGAAAATGTCACCCGATTCGATGAAAAATGATAAATTACCGAAAATGTCCCGAGAATTGGTAATATAACCGAATGCAATTAATTTATCGCCCGCGCACTGATTGAGTCTTCTCGATTCCCGCACTCGAGTGTGTTATTGCGATGTAAATATCCGTTTCACCGAATATTGAGAAAAAATACCAACACTGAACTCGAGAATAATTTTTCGAAAGACTCACCGATGAGAAAAATCCGTTGTGAGATGCACGCGCTTGTTTGGCGCGCGATCGAGAGTCCGAAAATGGACGCCGCGTACGACGAGACCCACGTGGTGTCAGCGAAAAATGCCCGTGGCCCGTTGAATGTCCGCTGAGAAGTCCAAAGTGATGAAAAATGTCCCGAACTTTGCTGACACTCACTAATAAAACGTCTATGCACCTTTTATCACTGCACAAGCCGCACTATCCCCACCAGATCCGGCTCGAAGGACCAAAATGTTTGATGAAGGATCTGGTGTAGGTGGAAATATAAAATAGGCGGGAGGCAGAATTTATATTAAAAAATACAAAGTCGATTTATTGTCCCAAATATGCACAAGAATTAAATTCCCGACAATGAAAGATGCGATGAGACTTGACCCGGCGACGTCGAGCATACGCTCGACGGAGAGAGAGAGTGAGAAAAAGAACTGAAAAGCCGAAGCGTGCCCGAGAGCGTGTCGAATAATTAACCCGATAATTTGCACTACGAAGCCCGATATGATTGTCCGAATATCATTGAGAATGTCCAAATAAATTAAGCCGAATTGTCCACTGATCGATGTACCACTGTTTCAATCGAGAGTCCCGTAATTTTGATGAAACACCACAAAGTAATTTCAATCGCGAATACCCACGCTCGCACGCTACGGGAAACCCGGATCCAGCCTGGCGAATCGATGACTCGATCGAAGGGGTGTGAAGAAGATGCGTTACGCGCGTGCGTCAAGTGTCGCTGTGAGTCGAGCCCGAGAGTATGCCCGTAAGGTGGTGACGCCCGCGGAGGAGATTGAACTAACGTTCATGCGCCCGAAATCTCTCGACTCCCGTGTCGCGTTGCCTGAGTTGCGTGACGTCATGCTACCGAGCGCGAACCCGAGTTTGCGTGCTCTCGCACTACGCTCATTCCCGAACAGACGGTGTTTCCGGTTTGAATATAGCAATTCAGGATGCAGTTGAGATTGAATTAAGCGTAGTCCAATATTTGGTAAGTTTTGCGAAAATGAACAAATGTTTACACATTAAAATTGATAACTTTGGCATAGAGCGAGGAAAAAGAATTCCTATATTCAGACCCAAACACACTTTCTTACAAACAAAATAATCCTTCCACAATCAATATCTGTTTTCTGGTTTGATCCGAAGGTTACAACAATTGACAAAAATTACATCTCACCCCATAACGTTATGGTGCCCCATATGGCTGCACAAATTTGCACAATAATTCAGAATTTCTTCAGAATTCTTCAGAAACATTATGAGAGGATTAAATCCTTTTTCTTTCAGAACAGTGCTATTATCACAAATAAATATTTTATAATGACATTTTTAAGGCGACTAGATTCCTTTAAAGGACGACCGGTTTTGAATCTGACCCAAATCTATAAAGAGATTTGCATTTTATTCAATTTTTAATTCTTCGAGATATTGACGTGAATGTTGCAACTTACGTTAGTCAATTAAACTCAGATAAGCCAAAGGAACATGAAGTGAAATTATAGCATTCTCAAGCTATTTTTAGTTACGACTGGATAGTTTAGATGAAAATATTTCATCTAAACTATATTTTGACGACCAAGATGAATGCTCTAGCTTAAGTCGTTTGAACACAATGTTGATTTTAATTTTGGAATACCCCTAATGTATGACGTTTTTTTACAGTATTTCCGCACATCGAGCTTCACACACCATGCGGCTAATTCAGTTGTTTCTGTACTTATCTAGATAGTCTACACAATCTTGATTTTTAATGATTATTACTATATGATAAAAAAAAGTTACTTGTAAGTTAGTGTATACATTAATAACCAGTTAAGATCAGTGATAATCATGATTTTTTTTAGTAGACCTGCAACTGTTGAGAGATCAAGGAGAGTATGTAGTAAGATCGGGATAACTAGGATTTTGAGAGAGTGATTTCTAAGAAAAGAGAAGTAACTCGTTAAACTGATAATGTAGATATATTCTCGAGACAATAACAGCGTGCGAGCTACCGAGCGATTAGAGGTGTACTGATCGGAAGGTCGCGCAATTGTTTCGGCAACGAGAGCACGGAGTGTGTTTACAATATTGGAGTGGTTGTGTGTATGTGGATGTATGTGAGTGTTGACATGAAAACAAGAAATTCGGTAGCTTCGCGAGGAGAGAAATAACGGGTATATTTAAATGTAGTGAGAACGAAAAGATCGACGCGTTGCCGGAACATTCCGCCCGCCTTGGCAATCACGCCGGAATTGTCAATCAATTAGTTGAAGCGTTGGTCTTCGAATCGGCGATGTCTTCTTCTTCTTTCTTCTGCGATGAGACCGGTAACAGGCAGAGTTTCACAATCGGCCGTTTGAACGTTGACGATTGTGTCTTGACTGTTGCTACGCGAACGAGACCGTCATCGCCCGGATGGACGTCGATAACGCGCGCGAGAGCCCATTTTGATGGAGGATACCGTTCGTCCTTCACGAGCACGAGAGAACCGATTTTGAAGGATTCTCGCTGTTGCTGCCACTTCGAGAGTGTTTGAAGCTTTTGAAGATATTCGGAGGACCATCGGTTCCAAAAATGGTCGAGCATTTGTCTGAGCAGTTGCCAGCGAGACAGTCGAGATCTTGGCAAATCCGTTAGCGATGGCTCTGGTACAGTCGTGAGTCTCTTCGGCCTGTGAAACGTTTGAACGCTGCGATAAATCCTTCTGTCGAATAGTCACTCACAAGCTCAAGGTGTACTGCCGACGAGGAGAGGCAGACGAAGACGACGATGTACCCCTTGAAACTTTTTGCACCCCGACCGCGGAAAGTAGAGATGGAAATCGGTCCTGCGTAATCCACTCCGGAGTGGAGGAACGGACGAGAGCAACGAGATCGAGATTGCGGTAATTGTCCCATAAGCTGCTGTCCGGTAGTAGCTCGATAGCGGACGCACTGGATGCAGCGATAAATACATCCGCGAACCGGAACACGACCGCCGAGAATCCAATACTGCCTGCGTAAAGTCACGAGAGTCACTTGGGTTCCACCATGAAGAGTTCGTCGATGGGCGTGGTCGATAACGAGAGTCGTAAGCGCGGAGTCACGTGGCAGTATTAGCGGATGTTTTTCGTCGTAGTCGAGCAGCGAATTTTTGAGTCTTCCGCCGACGCGGAGAAATCCGTGAGCGTCAACGAACGGAGCGAGTCGGACGAGTTGGCTTGACCGCGAGAGCTGCTTCTCCTCGCTGAGTTGTTGCATTTCCGATGCAAAGTACGACTGCTGGATCTTTTTGACCCAGAAAACTCTGGCTTTGTCAATTTCAGCTGGTGTGAGAGGCGCGAGAAGACCAGGAGCTCCTTCGATTTTCTTGAAACGATGGGTGATCCTAACGATCCAAGCTGTGATACGAAGGAGCGTATTAAGTTTGGAGAAGCGTTGCACGAGATCCCAAACGTCCTGATGCGTGCTTTTCACTGCGAGTGAGGCAGATTTTGCTCTCGTCTCAAACACTGTGTTTGAGGAGAGCGGAGGTGTTGAAGAAGGCCAGAAGGCTGAGTGTTTTTGTAGCCATTCTGGCCCTGACCACCATAGTGAATTGTTTTTTAGCTGCAGTGGCGATGAGCCACGGGAAGCACAGTCCGCAGGATTTTCTTTTCCAGGAACGTGGTGCCACCGAGAATTTGAGAGTTCTCGAATTTCCGTGACGCGATTCCGAACGTAGTCAGCCCACCGATCGGGTTGACCTTCGATGTACGCGAGCGCGATTGTGGACTCCGTCCACAGATGTACCGGAACTGCTTCGAGGTCGAGAACTTTTCTTATGTGCGAGATTTGACGCACGAGCAGTAACGCGGCGGAGAGTTCAAGTCGCGGAATTGTGACTTGTTTTAACGGAGCAACTCTCGTCTTCGCGGAGACGAGAGACACGCGAATGTTGTCAAAGTCTGTCACAACGCGGAGGTAAATAACAGCACCGAGAGCTGCCTGCGGTGCATCCGAGAAGCCGTGGAGTTCGACCGCTATTGACGAGTCGCGAGATCCCAGCCATCTTGGCACAGCGAGGGTTGACACCGCTTGGAGATCGTCAATGTCCTTTTTCCAGCGTGTCGCGAGTTCGTGTGGAAGTAGTTGGTCCCTTTCGAGACCAGCGGACCACAACTCTTGCATAAAGATTTTAGCACGCACTACAACTGGCGCGAGCCATCCGAGAGGGTCGAAGAGTTGCGCAATTGTCGAGAGCACCACTCGCTTCGTGAAACGCTCATGTTTTTCCGGATGATACGAAGCAAACACAAAAGAGTCCGAACTTGGTTGCCACGAAATCCCGAGAGCACGAACTAGATGGTCTTCCGTGAGTGAGAGAGGTGCTGCATTTGCATGCCGAGTGAGAGGAATGTCGTTCAAAATTTCTTCACAGTTTGAGGTCCACTTTTGCAGCGTAAATCCGCCCGCCTTGAGGAGTTCGTCGATCTGAGCAATTTTCTGTTGTGCGTCAAGCGGATTGTCAGCTCCCGAGAGCACGTCGTCGACGTAGGTCTCGCGGTGAACGATTTCAACCGGGCGCGGAAACCGATGACCTTCGTCGAGAGCGAGTTGTCGGAGCGTCTTGAGTGCGAGGTATGGTGCACAGGTGAGACCGTAGGTAACTGCGCAAAGTTGGTACGAGAGAGGTGGATCTTCAGGCTTTTCTCTCCAGAGAATTCTCTGCAAATCCCAGTCGTCTTGATGAACGAGAATCTGGCGATACATTTTTTCGATATCTGCTGAAAAAACAACAGCGTATCGACGCCAGCGCGTAATTACATCAGCGAGATCTGTTTGAATTTTCGGTCCCACGTGGAGGAGATCATTAACCGCGATACCGAAATTCGAGCGCTGAGAGCCGTTGAATACTACTCGAAGTTTGGTAGTAGTGCTGCTCTCGCGTACAACAGCGTGATGAGGAAGGTAAAAAATCCGTTGAGTTGGTGGAGAGTTTCCTGCAGCGAGAGTCATGTGACCGAGAGCTTCATATTCGCTGAGGAAATCGGCGTAGGATTTTTTGAGAGAGCTGTCGTTGGCGAATCGTTTTTCTTGGCGCGTGAGCATTCGAAATGCAGGTCCATACGACTCCCCAAGGTCGATTGGAAGACGCTTGAGCGGTAGTCTGACGATGTAGCGTCCTTCCTCCGTCTGAGAGTATGTCGATGCAAACTGCTCTTCACATTGAGCTTCTTCGTTTGAGTAGGAGATGGTTGGAGCAGCCGCAGTTTCCTCTTGAATCCAGAACCGTTGCATCAGATCGAGTAGCTCGTGATCGACCGAGCACTGCAATCCTGAAACCGAAGGATCGTTATCGCGCGAACCGAGCTCGACAGTCCCGGGACCGGAGATGATCCATCCGAGAGCAGAGTTTTGTGCGACCGGAGTATCGAGGGGTCCTTTTCGAAGTCCGTCTTCGAGGATGCGAGTGCAGATCTCTGCACCAAGCACAAGATCGATTGATCTTGCTGACGAAAATTCAGGGTCAGCGAGAGAGAGATCTTCTAGGTGTGGCCACGCACTCGCGACGACACGTATCGGCGGCAAGTACGACGTGAGCTTCGCTAACACGTACGAATCAACCGAACACGAGAACTTCGGATTCAATCGCGAGTGAATCGTGAGAGCCATAGCTGACCGCGCAATACTAGAGCGATTTCCACCGATCCCGTTGATCGGCAGAGATACATGACGACGCGGAAGATTAAGCCGTTGCGCGAGAGATTCGGTAACAAACGAGACCTCTGAACCTTGATCTAAGAGAGCACGAACTTCGATCATATCACCGTAACACGAGACTACGTTAACAAGAGCGGTAGCGAGAAAGACCGGCGTATATTTACCAACAACTGTCGCGGCGACATGAGATGTTGTGGTACTTCCACCTTGTGTGGGATCGCGACGCGGAGGCGCGAGCGCGGCTGCACTATTCGAGGCTGTAAGCGGTTCGACTGCTTGCGTCGGTGGAGCAACGTGCGATACACTTGATGTTCCATTTGGCCGATGTATAGACGTGTGATGAGGCTGACCGCACTGTTGACACCTTTTTGCCGTTCGGCAATTGCGAATTTGATGGGGTCCGAGACAGTTAAAGCACAAATTCTTTTGTGTCACTATTTCTCGTCGTTGTTCCGGAGTTTTCTTGCGATAATCCGGGCAAGACGAAATATAGTGTGTCGAATTGCAGAGAGAGCACGATAACGTTGTAGAAGTGGAGGGAGGAGCCGTTGGATTTTCCGCGGTTGTACTCACACTTGCTTGATGAGATTTTGCCGAGGGTTGCGATTTCTGAAAAGCTGGAATAGCGGATCGAGGTTTTTTCGAGATCGAAACTCGCTCGAAGGCTTCCAGTGCACGCGTACGTCCGAGAAGAAAATTTTCGAGGTCAGCGAATGAGGGTGGCTCCACCTGGTTCCCGAGATTTTTCTCCCAATCCTTAAGTGAGTCGGGATCGAGTTTACGAGTTGTCATATAGACAAGAATACTATCCCACAATATTTCTTTTGTGTCGATAGCTTCGAGAGCACCGACAGCTTCATTCACATCGCCGAGAAGTCGTTTGAGCTCGTTCGCAGATTCATGCGGAACTTGTCGAGCAGATACTAAAGAGGTGAGATGAGTTTCGAGAAGAACGCGCTTGTCTCGATCGTGTCGCTTATATCGAGACACGAGAGCAGTCCAAGCGCGCTCGAAATTCTCTCCAGTTATAGATATATTTTTCGTTAGTTATAGATATTCTCCAGTTATAGATATATTTCTCGAAGCGTGTCGCTTATATCGAGACACGAGAGCAGTCCAAGCGCGCTCGAAATTCTCTCCAGTTATAGATATATTTTTCAACAGCTGAGCTGCCTCACCTGTCAAACTCATGTTGAGATATTGGAGCTTCTCGACGCTGGTAAGCTCCGTATTAAACCGAACCATCGATGTAAACAAATCGCGAAAATGTGTCCAGGCGGTGTATGACCCTGAGAAGTGCGGGAGGCTGATGCGTGGTAGTTGACGCGGACCGGGGCCGCGACGCTCGTTGAGAGTGGTGTTCGCGCCATCGATACCGTCGTGTTGCGTCTCTTGCAACTCATCGAGATACTCGAGCATCTCGGCCTTGACGTCAACATATGTCTCTTCGCACTCACTATACACATTTTCCGAAAAATACGGTAACTCCTTTTTTTGAGCGGCGTTAAGACAGCTGAGTTTATCGTGATACGTTACGAATTTAGTCTAATTTCCATCGAGAGCGTCTATTCGCGTTTGCACATTTGTTGCTGTCCGTTTTTTCACTTCTAATTTTCTAACGTTGATTAGAGCTAGGGCTCCCACTTCGGGTAACTCACAAATCAGGATATTCGAACTATTCGTACCTCATCGATTCGAAGTTCAAGACCGGATACCTCGGGTATCCGGGTAGTTCGGGTAGTTCGGGTAGTTTGGGAGATTGCGACAACTCAGGTAATTCGAGTAGTTCGGGTAGTTCGAGTAGTTCGGGTAATTCGGGTATCTGCGTAGTTCGGATATCCGGGTAGTTCGGGTATCCGGGTAGATCAGGTATCCGGGTAGTTCAGGTATTTGATAGTTCGTCAATTTTTCCACGATTAATTTTTTAAAAAACGTCACAATTCCGTCACAATTATCAGCATTTTATTAGAAAGTTAATAAAGTATTACACAGAGAAATTTCTTTTCGTTGATTCACGGAAATCTTCGCCCATAAAAATATATACTTGAGTTTCCATACTATCATTTTCTTTAAGGGGAGGGAGTCAGGTCAAAATAATTAAGTTTGTAAATTCAATATCATCCAAATTCTCTTGCATATAAAAATGATCAATGAACTATATTGTTGGTACTCGAAGAAAGGATTTTTTACTGCCATCTGACTTGCGTATGCCTTTCCATATTATCTTAAGCAAAGGTCTTAGGTTTTCCACTCTGCGCGTGATTCAGACCAAACTGGTAGGCAGATTGGGCTAGTTGATGTCTCATTTTCTTCTTCATAAAAAGATACACCGGCTAAATGGAGCAAAATATTTTTTTTCATTCTCAAAGCAAAGTTAATAACTGATTTAGAAAATAGCATAAAATTTATTTAGTAATAATTATGTCACTTGAAAAATATTACCTTTTATTAACATTTGCTCCATTTAGCCGGTGTATCTTTTCATGAAGAAGAAAATGAGATGTCAACCAGCCCAATCTGCCTAGCAGTTTGGTCTGAATCACGCGCAGAATAGGTTTAAAACCAAGTTTCGGCAAATGGCATCTAAATTTTACCACTCAAATAAAAATGTTTATGCTGCTTTCACCTTTAGGGCACCTCAGTACCTTTAATGAACAAAATAAAAATATTATTTGCAAGTCAGATTACAGAATATTATTAATAATGTTCTTAATAAATGTTTTTTTTTACAAATAAATAAGTAAATGAATGCATAATTTGAAAAAAACCTGTAAATAATATGGGGATGATCACTTTCATTGACAACATCACTGAAAATTTATCCGGTGTTGACACATTCTCAAATGTGCTGCACAAACATTAAATCATCACTTCATAACAAATTTACATATCTGATCACTTCTGATGATTGTTGATTCTGTTGTAAACACTATTGATTGAAAAATAAACCGTAAATGGCCAACGGAATCAAACTAATAACATAATATGAACGAAAAATAAAAACGTCAATTCAAGGTTATGCGTCTCGCGTGTAGCAGAAGTAACTTCTCGGGGCAGTAACACGCTGCGCATGCGATACGTGCTAAGATATCACAGCGCATGTCCCATTATTCGCGCGAATTCGAATATAATGTAAGTGTTACGTGTTGCGTTGAAGACATCACACTCTCATCGCGTCATTTGTATTGCGTTTCGCTAACTGGTTTAAAAAATGGTAAACAAATAAAAATTTATTTACAAATACGTAATAAACTTTTTATTATATAGAAAAAAATCATTAAAAAACAGGTATATTGCAGAAATCGGCCATTTTTTCGGCTTCAGGTCTAAGATTTTGCAGGTACAGATGGTATACTTAACTAAACGAAACTGCCGAAGAGAAAAAAAATATATATATTTGATTTTTTTTTTTTCAACACCCTTAATTATTTTGTGTGAACAAAAAATCGGCCATAATGTCTGCATATAACAAAAATAAATAAATAAAATAATTTAAAATTCAAATATAATATTCTGGTAATTTTTACGACTTTTGAGAAAATTAAATATGAATGGTACCGTAGAAACTTAGCCATTTTTGCGAATTGCGGCTTATAACTTTACTAACAGATAGATTACATGGAAATGAATGTTTTCACAGAAGAAAAAAAATCGATTTTTTTAAATTTTTTACCTGACTCCCCCCCCCCTTAAGTGATCTCAAACTTAATGAAAAGTAGTGACATTGAATCGAGGAAATATTTCTATAAGCCAATGAAACGTTTTTCATTGATTCTAAAGAAATTGTCTTCGAGACACAAAAAGCGAAAAGTAAACTATAAAATAACACGTCGCTAAAGTATTGAGAGCACAGTAGGTTAGTTAAAAAAATGTTTTTCCATGACGTATTGGCTGTAAAAAGGTTACAGAAATCATTTTATATCACTTATTAAAACCAACATTCACACGCGGCTATTTATTTTTGTCAGTTTTTCGCTCATCTAATATATTATTTCTTTGAATCAAGAAAACCCCTTTTTCAAATCAAGTAAACCGTCTCTTTGAATCAATGCAATGTTCGAAAACGAAAAAAAAATTAAATTCGCAAAGCACATTACTGTAAAATTGCAACAAGAAAAAAATTTTAATTTTGCTTTTCATTAAAAACTGATCAAAACTGATTAAAAACTGACAGACCTACTGCTTTTTTATATCCGTTACCCGTTCCAACCATTGTAATGAATAGCATAGCATGAATATTACACCAAAAAAATGATAAAGTAATTTAAACCAAAATAATATCAGCGCGAAGTCATTCAGTCATATCCAGATACAGAAAACAAACATTTCATGAAAAGCTCAGAAAAAAACCCATAGCTTTGAATAATTCATTTAAAAAAAACAGAACACTCATCCCACTCCTTTATTACTCTTAGAAATATTCATATTTGCGAGGTGAATTGTTTTAGATTTTTTTGAAGATAATAAAAATGGTGCAATATTGATAAAATTTGATTTTTATGTTTATTTATGTAAAAAAACATGATTTGGAATTGATAGATCATTTTCACAATAATCTCACATCATAGTGTACTTCGAAATAATGAAGTTTCGTATACAAAATTTTTCGATATTTTCCATATGATGAATAAATATGAGCATTCTAAAATATTTTTTTGGTTTTCTCTTTATCAGTATAAATTTTCAAAAAATTATGGGTGCATAATAATGCACACCATTTTTTGAAAATTTATAGCGTGAATACTCTAGTGAATGTTAAAAAGAAATTCGTAAATCCAATCGTCGTTAGTCAGGGTTGGAGGCTGGACAAATTGGTTTAGAATGCCCCATATGTTCATTTACATCTAGATAAATAGAGTACTCGGACTACCCGGAGTATCCGAACTATTCGGACTACCCGAGCTACCCGAACTTCTTGGACTGCTTAAATAACCTGGACTACCCGAACTATCCGAACTATCCGGACTACTCGAAGTACCCGGACTACCCGAACGATCCGGATGACCTCAACTACCCGGACTACCCGGACTACCCGGACTACCCGAACGACCCGAACTACCGGAACTACCCGAACCTTGATCGACTCCGGGTAGTTTCGGGTAAACCGAATATTCGAACTTGAAGTGTCAGATCCGCCAGATCCGGATTATTCGGATTTTTCGAATAACCGAGAAAGTGCTAGCTCTAATTAGAGCCCTGCTAATGAGCCCGAGAAGTTCTTGTTGACGTTCGAGAATAGATTCTGTCGTTTCCGACATAATTTAGAAAATACCCTGTACGTGAACTTGTGCGAGAAATATAAAAGAAGAAGCGAAACAAGCGCGCGAATTGCTCAGGAGACGCGGCGTCAGAAGAGCGCTTGGGCTGAGAACGAGAGAGAGTGAGAACGCGCTATACACTCGCCACAGCACTGCACGACGCGCGGGAGTCCGAGAGTCAGCGAATACACTATAGTGAACGCACTTTCGACCGTTTGGTAATTTTCGAATAAAAGAGACGCGATGCTCACGACAGAGATAATCTGCTGAGCCAAACTGCGAATATTCACTTTTTTAAGATATTGCTTAGCACTCACGCACTGAGAAGACGAGAACGGCGAGAAGAGCGAGATGAGAGAATATCGTTCGAACACGCGGTCTTCAAAGCGCGAGCCGTTAAACCGATCTTTCGCGAGAACTGTCTTTTTCGATTTCGTGAATTATTATATCGCTGATTTTCCACTAGTTCCGATCCTACCACATATCCGGCTCGAAGGACCAGAAATGTTGAGAGATCAAGGAGAGTATGTAGTAAGATCGGGATAACTAGGATTTTGAGAGAGTGATTTCTAAGAAAAGAGAAGTAACTCGTTAAACTGATAATGTAGATATATTCTCGAGACAATAACAGCGTGCGAGCTACCGAGCGATTAGAGGTGTACTGATCGGAAGGTCGCGCAATTGTTTCGGCAACGAGAGCACGGAGTGTGTTTACAATATTGGAGTGGTTGTGTGTATGTGGATGTATGTGAGTGTTGACATGAAAACAAGAAATTCGGTAGCTTCGCGAGGAGAGAAATAACGGGTATATTTAAATGTAGCGAGAACGAAAAGATGGACGCGTTGCCGGAACAGCAACACATTCCAAATTTTTGTCTAAATATATTTTTCAGAACACATAATTTTAGAAATCTGATTCGAGTGACTGGGTAAGATAATAAAGTATTCACTCCCGTGCAGAAAAATAGTTGGGGCTTCTACTTGGCCCTTTCTAGTTTGCCCCAATTCTATTAGGGGCCCAGTATGGAAATTTAAGTACAGCCCTCCTAGGCTGGTCACACTTCAAAGTACGGGGCCTTTATAGATTTCCCTGTTAGGGCCTATAAAGGCTGCCCTATTAAGTCACTACTAAAATAATTTTAAAAAATTGATTGAAAGAAATTAATTTGTGCTTATTAAATCGAGTAATCCTGCATTTTAAGTAGATATTACATCTTCCTCTACATGATGGTACATATTAATCACTGAAAAAACATATTAAAATTTTTTGACATTGACGGCAATCGAACCTGGGACACTCCGGATGATGTTGTTGCACTGCTCTTTAGTTGACTCGGCCATTCAGATCATATGATTATACCATTTTTTTTTGTCTTTTTGAATATCGGTAATATGAAATATAAAATGAAATTCGTGTAATATAGTACGAACTTTATAGATTTATATGATTGCGTCTGCTATGGTAATAATAGAAGCACATTCAGTTATTTTTCACGGCAATCCGTTATATAAAAAATGATACATTGTATCGTTTTTGTCATTTATAAACATATTCGACGAAGTTGCTTATTTCATTATTTGCGCGCATTAGTTCGTTAGTATTCGGGTGAACGATCGTCTGACTGACCTGAGGGTTAGTACTAGTGTGACCGCTTTGCTAACTCTGACTGTCAGTACTAAGTTGGAATCCCCTAGCCTGACGGTAATTACATAGATGGATGACCGCGGTGCTGGCGACTGATGTCCAATACATAGATGGGTGACTGCTTAGCTGACACTGACCTTCAATAGTTAGATGGGTGATCACCTGGTTAACTTCGACGGGTTTCAGTAAGGGAATAATTTGTCATACCTATTGCAGAATACGTATCGGAAGAATAAAAAAATCAAATTATAAAGGGTCTATAAAGTTGCTATACAGTGCCTATACAGCTGTCTGTAAAGGGTACCTTTGTAGACAACGAAGAGGCTCAATATGGGTGACCCTAGTGAGGGTTCCACATTTGATATATTTTGTCGTGGCAGTCTCTGTTGAGCCTAGTAAGGTTTTAGAGTGGATTCCCTATTGTGGATGCCACGTTAATACCTAAGAAGGCCCCTTATTTAATCGCGGCTGCCCGAACTAATTTCTGCCCGGGCTGTGTGCGCGTATGTATGTATACAACTCTGAAAATTCGAACGCCAATAACTCAAGAACCGTTTTGTATATTAAGCTCAAATTTGGAACACAAGTGTTGCAGCAGACCCTCTTTAATTGTAGCATTTTTCGTCAAAATGTGTGGGAAAATTTCGATTTTATTTCGTTCTGAATTTTTTTTAAAAAAGGTCGTGAGCGCTCTAACTTTCATAAAATTTAGTCTATTTTGCTAAATAGTTGTTTATAAGAGCAGGTGCACTCAATGTTATTTGGTATTGAACTTCGCTCAAATAGATAAAGTGCCATAAGACAACATCAAAAAATGACATTATCGCTCTATTGAAACTTTTGCAAAACTTGAGATAGCGAGCTCAAACTTTTTATGTAAATGAAACAATATTCAGCCATTACCCGAGCAGAAATTTGTTGTGGCTGAGGTCCGGGCCTCATCGGATTTTCCTTAATTAGTAATCGGGCCCCGATAAGGTGGCTATATGCGGACCTAATATGGCATGTAACGCCATTTCTGATCTGGCCGCGATCAGGCTACAAATCCGGGCGTTATCAGGCTCCCAATCCTGCCATGATCAGGCTACTAAACCGGCCACGAACAGGCTCCTGATTATTCTGGTACCATACATGGTCGTGGAAGCTTCAAAAATGAAGTATTACTGTTTTATTTTTTAGCTAACCAAAATGACATATAAAGGACTGATAATCTCAAACAAATCGCCAAATGATGGGGTTCTTTTGGATAGCGGAACTACCTTGCAAATCCAAAATATATACAAAACTCCAGACGAAAACAGAATAAAAATAAAAGTAACAGTGTGGAGTGTTAAAAGATTTAAAATGTGGCGTGTAAAAAAAACGCAACGTCGAACAATATTTACGATAGAATCAATCGATCGTAAAATTATGATTTTGGATATAAGTGACGCAATCGGCGAAATAATATATGCTGTTTCCCTTATACATGAATAATTGTGTAAGACACATACATAAAAATACAACTATTTCTAATCGATAGTATTACAATAATTTTTTTTTTTTAATTTCCTTTATTTATTGCAGACCGGTAATGCCACATATGCTCTTCCAGTACTATGATAATTACGTCTGAAGTGGTGTATATTTTAAGTCAACCAGATTTGAATATTCTGGCCAAAAGCAGGGCCGCATATAGCTAGCCCGACCAGGAGTGCCTGACCGATGCCTGATCCCGGCATGATATGGAAAACTGTAGTCTAACCACATTTGAAATGTTGTACCTATGCATGTTCCGGGCGGGGTCGGGACCTCATTTAGCTAACCGGATCAGGAATGCCCGATCGGTGCCTGAT